>CM023360.1:35981560-35992720 GCA_013282895.1 Eriosoma lanigerum
TTATATATATATATATTGTAACAATAACAATATTATACCCGACGCGTCATTTTACGTCTCCTCAGCAATTTACAAAATATAGGCTAGACACGGGTGAACAGAGTACGACATACCATGAGTCGAGTTTTAACAATCTTAACGAGTGGTCATTTTAGTTATACGTATTTTTGTATTTCATTTAAATTAAATTATCAGTGACGTCAAGCTCGTCTCGTATTCCCCTTCACCTGTGGTCTATAATAAACTACCCGCCAAGAACAGGGTTACTCAGGTGATAGTGTATTTGTTTATTGATAATATTATTTAATACAATGGTTTTGTTTTCGTTGCCAAAATTGTTGTTTGTGTCTGTGGAAGCAAGTCATAAGTTTCTAGGACCTGTTAAATATAAATAAGAAACCTTTGTTTTATGTCGGACTAACTACCCAGTTCAAAAGCCTGGTTAGTGTAGTAGGAAATAGCCAGCCTATTTTCCAACAATATACGCCTTAGATAAAATATATGTACTTTGAAGAAAAAATATATGTATAGACACAAATATATTATGTTGATTTTATAGCAATTGTGATAAACGATTATAGTGATATAATTAATTTTAATTTAGTTTCGTAGTAAATTAAATTTTAGTTACATAAATTAAATCAACTAAATTTAAATAAATTATCAAAACTAAATCTGTTTTGGTTCATTTTTATTTACTTATAATATCATTTTTTTTTATAACAAAAAAATAATTGAAAAAATTCTGTTTAATTTGAACTACATTATAAAACGTATATAATTATAATATACTATATGTACCTACAAATCGGTGCAATTTTATAAAACAAACCAATGACAAATGAGAATAACAGATTACCACCACTATTAATCATAATTAAAAATAAATAAATAAACCAATCAAATATTATTTAAATTATTAGAACTAAATTAATTGGAAAAAAAAAACTATTCTAATATGAATATAATAAACTCACAAGATCTCAATCTATTGTACCATGTTATATCACCTAAAAAATAAACTAGTTTGGTATTCTACAATTAAAGTAAAATAAATGAAAGAAATGTACCTATTTCCAATACTGATTGGAGATTCAATATCCATAGACGCAGCTAGAATAATTTACAGGGGGTGCATAGAAAGAGACTTGAAAAGAATACCCAATTTACAGACGATGTAATCAATACATTTGCGCAAAAACATAGGCGTCTTCAATTATTATTGTTCAAAAAATATTTTTTTGTATTATACCTACTTTATATATTATGAATAATTAAAATAATTTTAATTTGTTTTTTTTATGCTTTGTTTTTTGAAATCAAGGGGGGTGTAAGTGCAACCCGTTACACCCCACGATCAGCACCCATGATTTATGCACAACATAAATTTATTAAAAACGAATGGAAGTAATTCATTCCACTCGTCATCGAATAAGACATTGTTTGCTTCCTCGTCACTTATTAAAATTGTCTCTAAACTCTTCTCTTTTCTGTACCCCTCATCTAGCTGAAACTGTCTGTGATTTTAATCATATTATTTTCCCTGCCTATCTCTTCTTTCCAGTACTGTAGTCTTTATCACATTCCTGTTACCATTTGAATTTTTCTATCCGGATTATATTCCTCTCCTTAACTCCAAATAAACTTTAAACTAAGTTCATATATATTTTTAAAATTATTATCACTTCGTTACAGCTATCTCACTGATTGAAGTTAAATAGATTGTTTTAGGGTGGAAAACCGGCCGGTATCCATTAGATTTAAATTAAAAAGTATAATTTTTGACAAATCTTTTTAAAGATAAATTTAAAGGTATTGAATTGAAAAAATTAATGTATCCAACTGCAAAGTTTTTACTTACCATGTTTCATTTCTGAACATATAACATAAAATTGATAAAATGTTGAAAACAAAATAATAAAATAAAAATTACTAAACTATGTATAATTTTACTACATTTAATAATACAAATTAATTAAATATATTTTTATTGACGAGTTAAAAAATGTATTATTATTTTAAAATAACATTGTTTTAAATAATATAATATTGTACGATAACCCTTAAACAAACTTACCAATGAATTGTACTAAAAATTTTAATTTATTATTTAAGTTTTTAAATTTGATAAAACAAAACATTTAAAATGTGTATATTAAGTTGTTTATATAGTATTTAGCACATTATATAATTGAGATTAATTATTCGAATGAAATGGAATAAGAATATTGGATTTTTGAACACTATTTGGTAATTATTATATATATATTATATTTATTTAATGAATTTATAAGCATATATTAAATAAAATAATTCATGTGATTTGTACGTAGGTAAATAAAATATACCAATTATAATTGAGGGCATTTAATTTTGAAATACTGCGTATAACAGGCACACTCAACTCTCACATTATTATAAGTCTATTCAGGAAAAAGCTGGCCATAAAGTACAAGTGATACCTAGCTGGTTCGTAATCTAATTTTTATGTACAGTCATCACTTATTTAATTATTTATACTGATTCAAATGTTGGTATAGATCACCATACATACAAGTATAAACAAGAACATAATTATTTCAAATAACTTTACTTTTAGACTATAAATAAAAGTCATTTCATTTAGTTATTTATTGTAGTAATTTGTAAAATATAAATAAGAAATATTTATTTAATATATTTCCAAATCCACCTAGTTGGTTCTAATAAGGACCAGTTAATGCAGTAGAAAATAGTATGCTTTAGAACTAAACGTAAAAACGGATACTTAATAAAAATGTTTTAAACAAATACCCACATAATTCAATTTTACCTGAAATTACAAATATTATAACAATATTATTATTTTTAGGTACATAATTACAAGTATAATAATACTAAATATGCTTAAAAATAAATATCATTAGAATATTAAAATAAGAATTAACAATTTGTATTTTAATATGTTTTAGTTTTAATATAAAGTTTCATTAGTGCCAGCGCTAGGTTTTTTTGAGGCACTAAGCATATTATAAGGTTTTCTTTAGATTCATACATATTTTACTATAAAAGATCTTAAGACTAGATAGCAAACATAAATAATAGAAATGTATATATATATATTTATTTTCAACAAATTACGAGATTTCTTGAAACTTTCGTTAAAGTCATAAGGCCACATAAACGTAAAGAATTAATTATACGTATCATGTAGTAACGTAAATATTATTAGTATAATATATACTTTATAGTTTCTTTAATATTTGTATAAACAAAATATTTGTGACTTTGCGAGTCTTATAAAGCGCGAAGCTCAAGGATCATGCCTAGTTTGCCACCCCCTTCCTTTCTTTGAGTTTCATTGCCATCTAATCACATATCAAACAAAAATAGATGATACAGTAATGTTGTATTTATTATAAACTCTTTATAAAGAAATATCTTACGAGAATCATCAAAATAATCAACTAAAATTAATAATATCCAAAAAACATCATTTTAGAAATATTATTTTTATAAATAAAATCTAAACATAATAATAGTAATAGTAGTAGGCTCAATTTTATTATAAATGATGTAAGTTCACTATGCGGTCGATTGCTAGGAAAACATCAAAAATGGCTACAGCTGAATGTTGCTTATTCCAGAAAGGAGGCAGTTCAATCAGTTTGACTAATTACAAACATTGAATGATAAACTTGGGAATAATATTAGCTAATAAACTGATTAAAAAACGATTAAAAAAATTAGGATGATAATAGTACAGGATCGTTAAATTGTTTACTACTAACATCTACGTGGTTTAACAATGAGAATAACAATAGAAAATTTCTATTGACAACGAATATAGAAAAATTTTAGTTTTTGAATTTAATTATTGAATTAAGTATACAATTTGGGAGAAACTCACGAAATTTTAAGATTCAGTATATAATTTCACTTAATTTCAGACTAATTATAAGCTTGGACCGACATTTCTAAAACTTAATTGGGAGTTGGTAATAATAATCATCATTAAACTGATTAAAAAGAACCGGTGAAAGCTTATGTGTCTATAGAACAAATCAATCGTTTGGTGGTTTATTTGGTTTATAAATTAAAATAATTTAGAATTTTCATTGAAGGCGGACATAGAAGGACCTCATCAGTATTGAGTTATATACCTATACATTTTAAGAAAAGTACAGATTTTTATGTAATTACTTTACGATTTATAAGATGTAATAAGAACAAACGTTTAAAATCTTGATTCAATTAAGAGGTCAACACGTCAAAGTTCTCATATTAATATAGGTACTCTTTAAAATGGCTTCAAAATTTTCTTCAAATTTTACATAACTTAAAAAACAAAGATTTTTTTAAACAAGTAAAAAGGTAATATTATAGTCCGTTGCTTAAATAATAATTTGATAATCTGCATTCCAAAATTGTAATTTTTCGCGGAATTAAATATTATCAATTAGTAAATAGATTTAGGACACTCTCTATACAATATATTAATAACAAATAATTTATACGCAATACGTACTGTTAATCACTATTAACAAAAAAAAAAGACAATTAAGTATGGTAACTATAAAAATATATTATTAAATCATATTATAAATAAAAATCAAAAGTGGTAAATAAGAAAGCCTCTATATTATTTATTGATTATATGTAAAAGAATTAATGAATACAAATTATAATTTCTATTAATTTAAAAATATTAAATTTCATATTATATTAAAATTGAAACGTAGTTAATTATACACATTTTTTAGTTATAATACCATGTTAGAATGAGATTAAATCACATTAATTAAAATATTAAATAATTGTATTTGTTCGATATAGTCTTGTAGTTATTTTCAAACAATTTTTTTGTGCTAATTGGCATAAATACCTTCCAGTAGCCAATCCAGTATGTATAGCAGACGAGGTACGTAAGACAAAAATTCAGTATTTAAGTTAGATAATAATCAATTTAAATATTACCGTGATTACCGGAGGTGATTTTAATAGTGAAGTTGTTTATAATACGTTTACTTAAATTGGTGCGTATCGAACCTGCCTGCTATCTATAGATTGGCATTGGTCATCGTCTGGATTCAGATACCAATGTCGATAGTGTACCAACTAGAGAATTTTAGATATTCTAGAGTAATAAAATGACTTAGATAATGAACTCTTGGAGATTTCACTAGATAGATCTATCGAAAAATAATCGTTTACTAATATATCACTAAACTAACAGTACTATTTGAGTTGAATATCAGAATATCGGTAACTTTCTTGTTAATATTTGTGTTTATGTTAGTAATATTCCATTAAAATTTAATATAAAACTAAACATTTTATAAATATAATTACTTACCGCAAATTCTAACTGAATGTTTTTAAAAGTATAAGCATATAGTCAATTTATTTATTAAAATACTAGTTAAGTCCAGTAAATTTACTATTATATCTATAATGATAATTATAATATAAATTAATTCAGTGTTTTCCGTTTTAATTGTTTTGTGATAACTCATTTTGTTTTAATCGTGGGGACTTGAAAAGAATTATTGAGTAATCTAGTTCGTAATTTACACGTGTGGTAAAATTTTGGAACGGATTATAAGTATAATTTATTGTATATCTGACTGAGTTTCGCTGCTAATTGTATTTTCGAATGCTATTTTATTACAATAAAATCTTAATCATAATAAACCAATAACTTTTCCGATGACCGAAGAGACGACATTCCCGCTTTTATTTATTTATAAATTTAATTTTTTTAAAATTTATTAGTGCTCTTATTGATAAAAACATTATAGTACAATTATTATGGTTATAAAAATAAAAATATATATTAGGAATAATTTTTTATATATAATATAAGATATGTTTTTAAATTCAAAAGCCAGACAAAGATCAATGATAAAATAAGAACGGGCGACAAGGAGAAGGTAAATATCAGGAGAACATCCAAGTGATGGAATATAATTTAGGAACGAACGCCTTTGAGAGGATAACGATTGGCAATGGAAGAGAAGGCGAGATAGATCACATATGACACATAAGATTTCTATATGAAGAGGTCATAAAGGAGATGAGTTAATGTCAAGAAGATAGGAATGATTAGGGAACCAAATAAAGAAATTCGCTCTGAATAATATTTTATTTTTATAATAATAAATAATCAAAAATAAATTATTTTTTACACCACTATGGTCATTAAATATTTTTTCAAATATTAATTTAACAATATTTTAATGAACTAAACGACAATGGATAAAGAAATAAATAATATTAATGGACAAGAATAATTATAATACTACTCCGAAAAAAAAAACAATAATTATAATTACAAACGGGAATAAATAAACAATTAGAGGTTTATTTGTAATGTTGTTAAATAAGAAAAAAAGAAAATAATAATGTAGCCCATAATGTCAAAATAATGTAAGTATTAGATAGTAGATACTATAGGTATAAATGGTATAATAATATTTACTGTTATAAATATTATAACTTATTTGTTATTATATTATAATTGAATACTTACAGGATGATTTAGTTCGTAATTGATATCGTCTACTTGATTCGTTCTTTTTTGGATTTACTAGGAAGAGATTATAATAAAATATTCCAATAAATATTTTATACTCGTATTTGTAATTAGTATTTTATTTTAAGTTATTACAATGCTATTAAATTATTAATTTTGGTTTTATTAAGAAAACAACATGTTTTAAATCTATTTTATAAAGCCTATGGTAATAACATGTCATTAAAAAATTATAAGATAATAGTTTTTTTTGTACTTTATATTTTATATAAGAATTATTAAAATATTTAAAAAAAAAATGAAAATTGAAAATAATATTGCTAATTATAGGTACTTACATAAATATTCTAAATTATTTTAAAATTATAATTAGACATATTGTAACATAACAACATTATAGAATACACCTTTTACTTAGATAATATGATTTATATCTAATATTTAATATTCTAAGCGAAGCGAGGTCAGGTTAAGCGAGATATGTATTGGTTTTCTGACCAACTGTTTCCTTTTATTTTTTTTTTATAATAGGCAAATAATTAGCAATATAATAATAAAACATAATATTATTATTTTTAAATAAAGATGGTTTGTATTCAAATATTTAATTATTTGTTTACTGATATGGTATAATATCTGATCCTCCCTATAATGCTGTTTCACTAGAAAAAAATAATTTTGATATGTACAATACATATATATTTAGGTATGCATAGACGTAACTAATATATAAAGTGATTATAACTTACTTTCACTTAGAGTTCTATTAAGAGCCATACTATCCATTTCTTTCATTAATTTTATAAACCCTAAAAAATTAACTATATTAATTGTTGATTAACATACAAATTTTAAAATATTTTAATTTAATGGGGTTTATAAGTAATTTTAACCGCTTTAAGCTAAAGTTACTTAATACCATTCCGGGAATCCCACCTCAACTAGTACTTCCGACTTCAGACTTCCTCTTTCCTTATTATGTCTATCATACCTATGTTCCACTCTACTTGCTCTATTTTTCTTGTGGACATTTTTCATTCAATAATCCTGCAATATAACATGCAATATATTCTCTAATACAACCATCTAATAGATTAATAACTCAAATAAAAAATTCTTTATTATTTTTTTATACACTTCACAATCTGAAAGACACTTTTTTCTTTTTTTTCGAATCTTGGCTTACTTATACATTTTCGTTTTTCTCTATTTTGTTATCATTCTCTCATACATGTCTAAAATCTTTAATTTTGTTTTCCTATCTCCGATTTTTGGTTCTTAGTTTAATATTTTATATTCCCAATCCTTATTCATTATGCCTTTCTATTATTTTAAATTCTGAGAGAAGCGAGGAATTTATTTGTTTTACAAAAATGTTATTTTTTTTATGTATTAAGTCACTTTTTTAGGTAGAAATAATGGTCCGATTACCAAAAATAGATTATGATATCCGTACCAAATTGCATTTAGTTGGTACTTTATTTAACTAATTTTTTAATTTCTTAAAAGTTTTTCATTAAGAGAAGGTAAACTACCAAAAAATGACGGAAAATTGGCAAAATTACGGTATCCGTTATTAAAAAAAAAAAAATTTATTTCGTGATAAGGATATTTTTATCATGGGTCGCGAAAACATTTTGACAATTTACTATCATATTATTTAGTATTTTTATAATTTTATTTTCAAGAAAAAACATTTAGGAAATATTCTTATAATAAAATATTAAAATGATCGCAGTGCAGGCTCATTTAGTTATATTTACCAATTTAATGTTAATAAATAAATTAAAATTGTGTTTGAAATTATGATTTTTCTTTTTTTGGGGGGTTGCCGAAAGTTAATTTTCAAATGTTATAGGATTACGCTCATAAAAGAGAACCACTGCATTAGACCATGGGTGTCATTGATTCTTTACATAAGCTATAGACCAGTGGAATAAAAGGCACTTTCGAGATACATAAAAGATTATAACATATTTTACAAATTAGTACAAATTTTTATATATAAGAAAAAAAAATATGAAAGGAGTCTCATTTTTGATTTAAATTTATCAATAATTTAGGAAAATTCTAATATCATTCAAGTTTAACTGACGAACATCTCATTCAGACCCCAATAGCCTTATAAAAGAATATGAACTTACCTTTATATCTTTCAAATTCTATTACCAAAATATTTTTAAAAAATTAAATAACAAAAGCATAATAAACATTTTTTAATATTAAAAATTCTATCTATGATTGTTACATTAATGTTAAATATATATATAACTAATTAATATAAATATTAATAAAAAATAAAACCATAATATAATATCAGTGCATACAATTTTTATATACAATATCGTATAGGATACTTCATTTACTTTAAAAATATATTTCATAATTATTCCTTATATTTATAATATACACCTAAACCAATAACCTAAACTCTTAGATAAAAGTTCTAATATAGAATGTGAATAATATTAAACTTTATAGAGATATAGAATTATTTTACTTATATAAAGTCTATTACAATACATTTAAATAATTAAAAGAAAAAATCGTTTCTGAAAGTTCTTCCTTCGTCTTTTTTGTCCTCTGAGAGGTTAGCCGTGGAATATTATTGTGTTATATTATAATTAAGATTTGAATGCAGTGATATTGTATTCGAAAAAAACAATTTTGAGTGAAACTCAGTCAGATATAAAATATATATTATAAACTGAGCAATTAATGTGTAACAGAAAAATTAATTATCATTAAATAGGTCGTGAAAATTACAGTTTCTGCAAATTTCTCGAAATTCGACCATTTTTTACTAGTTTTTCATATCTCAAGTAAATAATTTTACGCAACCAGTGTCTTAAGCAAAACTAGTGGGAGGTCTGGAGGGAATTTGCTCCTCAAAAATTACTCACAGCCCCTTAAAATAAAACAATTTTCAACATTATTTTTTAAGATATTTTAATTTAGAGCCATAGCCCCCCTTAATTTTAAAACTAGTACCACTGTCCAGTGTATAACATATAACCCGTTTAACGGTAGAGTAAAAAATTATAATTATAATTAAATATATTATTGTATAATATGTTATTGTATAATATCAAAGGAAATAAAATATAATGTTTATATTAAATATATATATATATATTTATATATTCTTTTTTTCAGTGTGTTTTTATTTATAAGTACATACATAAATATATTTTTGTTTCATTGAATTGAATTGAATTGATAATTATAATAATAAAATAAAATATTAAAAGTTTAATTTGTATATAAAAAATTTTGATTAAATAGGTCAAGGAAATTGTTCTCTTCTGGTATCTCCGTTAATGCTTAGCTAGACGAAATCAATAATGATGATGATAATGATAACTCTGACTAGTAATGATTCATACATGATGTCAGCTGTTACGATGACTTTTGAAAATATAGTGGTGCCTCTTATAGTTTCTGTTAACGGTATGGACAGCAGTTTTGATAGTGTTTGAATAATATATTACATATTATTATCAATAAAAAAAACGTTTAGTTATTTTATAATATTATTATTATTTAAATAGATTAAAACGTTATCTTCTCGTACATGCTATAAACGTTGTATCTTCAATATTTAACATTCTTTTAACTGAGTATTGAACATTAATTTTAACTCACTGAAAAAGTTATGCAGCATATTCATAATAAAATCATCGTTTGAATTAACGATATATTTTGTTGCATTTAATCGATAATAAGAGACACTCGTCTTCGATTATTTTTTTTTTTTGGAAATATTCTCAGATTCCATGTGTATTAGCACCGTCGGTTTAATAAATAACTATTTACGATTCAAATTACACCATTCGAGATTTTCGAGGATAATACATTTTTTCGTTTAAGTATAACACGACTGTATGTACACGAGATTCAATGACAAGCATATTTTCATTTTTGCATCTTATTTTATATGATTGCATTGTTTTGTCTTTTAAAAATATTCTGTTTTTGGTTTTCCTAATTCGCCAATCTAATATAACAGCTAGATTTTTGCTCATTAGCCCAAATATCCTTTGGAGAAAAGTGATTGTGATCTTTATGTATTGCGGAAGAAAATATAATATGTATGATATACGATATGTACAATGTCGAAGTTCAATTTACAATGTTTGATATATTAAGTTTGAGGAGGGGAGCTCATACCCCTGAATACTCTATGAAAAACCATTACATTCCGTATCATATTTTGCATCCATTTTTTTCCTATTATGAGGTGAAATACTATAATAAATAATTATATTATTAGTATCATCACTATACCTAAAACTAGAAAAATAATTTGGTAAATCAATTTTTAACATTACTTTTGCAATAAATTGCAAATTTTTATTAGAACTGATTTCTAAGTTCACACATAATACGTATAAAATAATAAATAATATTTTGAATATTTATTTATTTTTCTTTATGAATTAGTTTTAATACTATAATATATTATAAGAATATAATTAATGCATATTACTATTAATTACATATAATATTGAAAATTGTATAGTTCTTTACTGTATCATATAATGTGACCACACCAAACAAACGTTCTTCGAACTCTTCGTTGTCATTGAAAGTTCATAATGATTTACAAAATAAATTTAATAGTTGTCAAAACGAAAACAATTGTA
>CM023360.1:35998711-36027540 GCA_013282895.1 Eriosoma lanigerum
GAACAAACAATAAAAATATGAATAAAACTGATTAGAGTCATTTTTTTTAACTTTACAACTATCAGCAGAATAGCAAGTATAATACTAATATGAAACAAATAAAACAAAAATTATTGAAAAATAATAACAAGAGTTGTATATGACTATTGAGTAACGAATATACTAGAATGTAAAAAAAGTATGTTAAAATTCCACTCTCTTCCTTTTATTTTTTTCTTAAGAAACATTTGTGTAAACCCATTAGTAGTGATGAAGACAAATATCAGGAGGGGAGTTTAAATATTTGTTAGCAGATATTTTTTGTTCATAATATAATATAAAACAATATGTAAACTATAACCTAACTTAAAAAGATAAAATAAAATTACTATGCAATTATACAACATACAAGTTATTCAATATTGTTCTGAGGGGGCTTAGCTATAAAAAAAAATATTTAGAAGGATAAGCTCCTGTAAGCCCACTCGATCTCCGCTAATGAGAGACCATATTCCCATTAAAATGTATTAGCAAGAAATATTTCTTTAATGTTAGATTTTAAGCGAAACTAAAACCAAAAAATGGCGAAAATCAGCAAAATTACGGTTTCCATTATTTTAATTTTTATATTTTATGATGAGTAATTGAGTTTTGATTGTTGGGACTAGAATTGTTTTTTTTTATAATATTTACTAAGGAATAAAATTTCGGAACCAATAAGTTTAGTTTCTAATTAAATTTATTATTTATGTACATTGCGCCCATTTCAAAATTTGCCAATTTTTTCCTACCAAAATTTAACATGAATTTGCACGACTAAATTTACAATTCGTTTTATTGCTAAATCGAAAAACTATGGTCGTGGCTAGTGCAACGTTGCGCCAGCCGCGCCCATCAAAAAAAAAAAAAAAATAAAGTATTATTCAGTTGTGCTAATATTTAGCACGTATTTTGCATGAATTCGCATGACTATTATTTAAATTCTTACTACAATTTTTTTCGATTAAAATCCATTTTTACTTTTTGACCGTTGCGCCAACCACGCACGGAATAGAAGTTTTGCGAAATTCGCAAATTTTACAAAGCCATAAAGTTTTATGTAATCAAACATAGTTGTCTTTGTCAATATTTTACATTTAGTTATTGTATGCGTGATACACTCATAAGTTATGTCATACCGAATCTTCTAAAATACGTCTAATAATATAAATATTAGATTCTCCTTTATATTAAAATCTTAATTTTTATTTTAAACAATTTATTTAGCGCCATTTTTAATCTGGCAATCTAACTTTAAGTATCTTTAATAATTATTACTATTATAGTTATATAAATAATAATAATACGAGTACATTATCAAATATTATTATTTAAAAATAATATTTGAATAAATAATCGAATTTTTTCTTTTTTAATTTAACATTACCTCTAACATATTGTTTAAACGCGAATTGTATTATTATTTTGAAAACTTAACGGCTTTTAAGATAATAAATTGTGTTTATTATTGTACTAAAATATTTTGATCATCAGTTGTCAGTCACAAGTTTTAATTGCATGAGCTCTGTACCATTACTTTAAATGTGATTTTTTACTTATTCATTATTTACCGAACTGTACAATATATTATATAATTATCTGGTTGAATAATTATGAAATTTTAATAAAATAAATAATTACACTTAAAAATTATAAATTTTATTAAGTAGGTATTTATATTTAAATTAATATTGTATAATATAAAAATTCACAAGGTACTATAGTAGATTCTTTTACTGGTGTACATTTAAATTTTAGGTCATCATAAAACTACCGGATTTTAGCTTCTTGCTTTGTGTAAGTTGTATAATAAACAATGGAATTTCTAAGGTTTAAAATAACACTCCGAAGTTCATACGTATTTAACTCATTAATTAAAATTTCAAAAATATCACACAATCTTGTCATAGTCATTTTTGCAGCATCACTACTATAGTTATTACCTTCACCTAAAATTTTAAAGACTTGTAGTCATTAGTTCAAATTATATTACTTAAATATTAAATAACTTATATTTATAAAAAAATTACCTTCCTAATAAAGAATGTTAATTAATATATGATTTTTCAATACATTAGTTTTTAGACCTTTAAATTACCACAATTTTTAACAGAAATTAATAAATTTATTTTTTGTACGTTCATCCAAAAAGTTTTGCAAGTTATTTAAATGCATTCCTATGCCCAATTGATAAGTAAGGTACATTATATTGCGTTCCAATTTTGCATTGCATAATTAAGATAAACATTTGGTAATTTCTATAGCTGTTGGAATATTATATAGCATAGTATTTATAACATAACCAATAGTTATTTCACAGGAAATCAAGGTGTTTCCATATTCTATTATTTTTTTTTATTAGGATTCATCAATTCAATTATAATATCAGCTCTTTTGGAGTATGTAATAAATGATATTTTATTTTAGATTCTGAGCGGAGTGAGGATTGTATTGTTTCTACAAAGATATAATTTTTTTTTATGTATGACAACATTTTTCGGGTAGAAATAATTGTCCGATTATCACAAATAGAGCAACAAATCGTATCATTTTGGTACTTTATAAAGCTCATTTTTTGAATTTCCCAAAAAAATTCATTGAGAAGGGGAAAATTGGCAATTTTTTATAGATTTTATATTGTAATTTTTTTCATATGTATGAAAATCTCTTTTCGGGTAAAAATAATGGTCCGATTATACAAAATAGGGTATTATATCTATACCGAATATCATCTAATTGCTACTTTATTTAGTTCATTTTTTTAATTTCCCAAAAGTTTTTCCTTGAAAAGGAATGTTAACTCCTCGAATATTGATCGTAAGGATTTGAAATATATTTTACATATTTCCATATATAATTTACACTTGTGGTAAATTTTAGAATGAACTATTAGTATAGTATATTGCAATATATTGAGTTTCGCTCATAATCGTATTTTATAATGCAATATCGTTGCATACAAATCTTAATAATTATAATAGACCACTAATTTCTCCGAGGACCGATGGGACGAAGGAGGAACGTCCACAATCGACCTTTACATTTTTTTATTTTTTTATTGAGTTTATATGTTTAATTAGATTTTATGAGAATTTTGTTTTTTGATACTAGAAAAAAAATTTCACATTGTATTATAATAAGTTATAGGAGCTACATTAATTAATATATGAAAGCAAATATGAATTTGAAAAAATAATTATATGTAAACAAATATGCACCATAAACAAAAATTATAATAATGTATATCATACAAAAAAAGGCAATTATTTTATTACCTGATTGTTGAAAACCTGGTGATTTTTCCAATACAACTGTTCATGATTATTGTTGCGATAATAAGTGTTTGTAATTAGAAAAAAAATAAGAATGCAAATGTTTCATGTTTGATTATTGAAATATAATAGATTTAAAATTTGGTTATAATCATAGGCGTAGATCGGTACGGTCAAATTTCTGAAAAATTATTTAAGGTACCTTACGTTTTCTCAAATTCGAACACTGGTTTTCTGTTAATAAATCTAAATTAAGCAGAATGCATGACACAACATAATACGTGTAACAAATGGCAAACCCTGATTCACGTACGTATCAAAAATTCTATCACAAATTATTATTAATTAACGCATGGAACATTGAAAGTTATTAAAAATATAATCAATATAGTTTTATGATGCAAGTATCTTAAATTAATCTTTATGCCAGTTGAAAACGCCAATCAAAGTTAGCAAGGCCAACAAATACCTAATGGTTTTTTAAAATCATTTTACTATTATATAATTAATATAATATAAAATGTGAAAAATCCATAAGATATATAACAGTTGTGGATATAATGCATTTTTAAGTAATATTCATTATATATAGCGAAACTCAATATATTACTATATGCTATACTGATTAGCGATTCCAAAATTTTACTACGTGTGTAAATTACCAATGTAAATATTTAAAATAAATTCCAAGTTTCTACGATCAAATTTCAAGGAGTTAAACCGTTAAACCCAAAAATTGCATAATATATTAAACATTTTTGGAAAACAATTTTAAGCCCTTTACCTGTCAGAAAATCTACCAATCGTTTCCAATTTTTTTTTTCTTAATGTAGAACACCTATGTTAATACTAAGAAAAAAATGACAAGTCTCTATGATCAAAAACTAATTAATTATCATGAATAAATAAATTTTAAATAATGGAAATTGTAATTTTACCGATTTTTGGGTATTTTATCTTTAATAATAACACATTGTACTAAATATTTTAACATATTATTTTATTTTACTTTAACTATACACAGTATTATATTTGTGTATTATATTTAAAAATGGTATTATTTATTTTAAAATTGCTTACTTTTATTGAAAGGGAAACAATTATAATAATTAGCTAAATATTAAAATTATTACTATTTAATTATTCACATTAAATATAACAAAATCGCCAACACGTAAAATTTAAATTATGAAGAAGGAGAAAATACCATTTAAACAGTTATTATTAAAAGTGGTTTGGTCGATTTCGGAAAAATACGATTTTGAGCAAATCTCAACATAATACAATATATATATTATACTGATAACCGTTCCAAAATTGTATAACGTGTGTATACTACCTATAAGAATACTCAAAAAAATTTTCTATTTCTGTGTTCGAAATTGTATTAATTATCATGAAAATCTAAAACCAATTTTATCAAAATTACGGTTTCAGTGAATTTAACTGTTTTTCTTCTCCCAAGGAAACACTTTTGAGAAATTCAAAAAATGAGATTAATAAATCAACTAGACGCTATTTTCTACCGAAAACAGGGGCACCAAACAGGCACTTTGGATAGTTTAATTAAACTGCTTTAAAATAGGGGTGGGTGGGTATCAAATAAAACAAATTAAATTTTAATCTGCCTGTTTTAAAACGTATCAGGAAAACTGCTGCGTAATATGTATGTAAATCAATACACATTAATATACCATTTTTATAGTGGTAATTTATTTGAAATTCTAAACAATTTTAAAAATATATCAAAATAAAAGTCTCCGGTGATTTATAACATCAATTTAATATGGGATTCTCTAGTATCTATTATGATTAGGATTTATGATTTTTCTAGGGAGGTCTGCCTAAAGCAAATACCCTAACTTCCTTAGGGTGCCATAACCTATATAAATTAATTATAAATAGTAAACATTTTTCAGTTGTCATTAAATACAGTTTACATAAATACGGTCAAAGGGGTGAGTTCAGACACCAAAAAAAAAAAAAACTCGGATTGCGTTACTCATTACATAATATACATATATATTAATTGTTGTTACAATATTCGATTTATATTGTTAACCTAATCAAACCCGCCGAACCAGTTTCCATATATTTTCATATGTACTTCTTATGTAACTAGTAGTTTAATACTAGGTGTGCACTATCTAATTATTTCCAAACATATATTTGTCAATTAATTTTATCAACAGGACGTTATAAAATATAATTATTTACTATTTTTTAAATTCTAAGCGAAGCGTTTAATGTATTGGTTTAACAAAGATATTTTTTTTACATGTATGAACACATTTTTTTGGGTAAAAACAATGGTGTGATTACCATAAGTAGAAAATACTTTTGCTTGTAAATTGCATCCACTTAGTACTTTATTTAGCTCATTTTTGGAATTTCCGAGAAGTTTTTTATTGTAAGAAGAAATAGTATTATTTAAACTTGATAAAAAATGTATGTAAACTGTGAAATTCGCGGAAACTGTAATTTTGACGAATTCCATTTTAAATATTTTACGATAACTATACATATTTTAATGTGGGGTCTTTATTTCATATGTATATAAATACACGGATTTACATGTATTTATGGAAACGTGTATTTTACATATCATGTGCCCGTAGACCAGTGTATTAAATATCCGTGTACCTATGTGGCTATGTGATGTGAAATAAAATAATATGAAAGGGGAGTTTCTAATAATAGTGGCACGGGGGCATATTCTAAACTTAATAAAATATTAATCCTCTTAAAAAAATGATTTTATTAGAACTTAATTTTTTTCAAATAAAACATGATTAGACAAACATTAACTTCATTTGTATCAATGTATCATAATAGAATAACAATAATAATTCATAGATTAAACATATACCTACGTGTACATAATAATACACGGTCAAAATCGCGAGCCTTAACTTTTTTCGAACCGGACTGGACCGACAATTTTTATGACAGAAACCTGACAAGACCCATAATTTTTTCGATTGAAACCGGATCAAACTGAAATATTAATATATAGGAACCTGGACCAGACCGAATTCGATCCAAAAATTATTGGACCGGATAAAACCAAACCCATTAACTATTTTTATTATAGGACTGGACCGGACTGAAATAGACCGGACCATGCAGAGCACTAGTTGTAACTTATGCGTTAGTTATGTTTAGTTGTATTTGTGATGCCAATGGAGGAACATATATTGTAGTACCATTTGGCCAGTTAGAAAAATAATGCAGTATTTTAAAATAAATTAAATTTTACTTAAAGTTCTAGAAGCACTGTCATGTCTGATAACACTTTATATAATAAATTATAATATACTCTTATACTATGAAAAAACTAATTATTTTAGATAAATACGCACGTTATTTACTTAACAATATGCTACAAAATAATTATTTTCAAAAAATTGTATAATTTCGTTTCGCCATTTTAAATTATTAAAATATGACGAATAACAGTTGTACATTAGATCAGTGAACAATTGATTCACTATAGAATTTTTGAAATAATTATTATTTACAGTTCATTATAAGAACAATATAATTCGTTTTTATACAAATTTTTATATTATTATTTTAGTTTTAATAAAATTTTTAGATTCTGAGCGTAACGAAATATGTATTGTTTCTACAAAGATGTTTTATTTTTTTTTATGTATGAAAACATTTTTTTGGATAAAAATAATTGTCCGATTACCACAAATGAGGTACTCTTTCTATACCAAATTTCATCTAGTTTGTACACTATTTAGCTCATATTCAGAACTTCCCAAAAATTATTCTTAAAAAAGCGGAAAATCCGCCATTTTTATAGAATTTTTTCTGATGTATGAAAACTATTTTTCAGGTAGAAATAATGGTTCGACTACCATAAATAGGGTATCCTTTCTATACCAAATTTCATCTAGTTGGTACTTTATTCAGTTCGTTTTTTGCATTTCCTAAAAGTTATTCCTTGAAAAGCGGAAAATCGGCAATTTATTTAGGCCTATTATTATTATTTTTTTCATATGTATGAAAATCTCTTTTCGGGTAAAAATAATGGTCCGATTATACAAAATAGGGTATTATATCTATACCGAATATCATCTAATTGGTACTTTATTTAGTTCATTTTTTTAATTTCCCAAAAGTTTTTCCTTGAAAAGGAATGTTAACTCCTCGAATATTGATCGTAAGGATTTGAAATATATTTTACATATTTCCATATGTAATTTACACTTGTGGTAAATTTTGGAATAAACTATTAGTATAGTATATTGCAATATATTGAGTTTCGCTCAGAATCGTATTTTATAATGCAATATCGTTGCATTCAAATCTTAATAATTATAATAGACCACTAATTTCTCCGAGGACCGATGGGACGAAGGAGGAACGTCCACAATCGACCTTTACATTTTTTTTTATTATTGAGTTTATATGTTTAATTAGATTTTATGAGAATTTTGTTTCTTAATACTAGAAAATAAATTCCACAATGTATTATAATAAGTTATAGGAGCTACATTAATTAATATATGAAAGCAAATATGAATTTGAAAAAATAATTATATGTAAACAAATATGCACCATAAACAAAAATTATAATAATGTATATCATACAAAAAAAGGCAATTATTTTATTACCTGATTGTTGAAAACCTGGTGATTTTTCCAATACAAGTGTTCATGATTATTGTTGCGATAATAAGTGTTTGTAATGAGAAAAAAAATAAGAATGCAACTGTTTCATGTTTGATTATTGACATATAATAGATTTAAAATTTGGTTATAATCATAGGCATAGATCGGTACTGACAAATTTCTGAAAAATTATTTGAGGTACCTTACGTTTTCTCAAATTCGAACACTGGTTTTCTGTTAATAAATCTAAATTAAGCAGAATGCATGACACAACATAATACGTGTAACAAATGGCAAACCCTGATTCACGTACGTATCAAAAATTCTATCACAAATTATTATTAATTAACGCATGGAACATTGAAAGTTATTAAAAATATAATCAATATAGTTTTATGATGCAAGTATCTTAAATTAATCTTTATGCCAGTCGAAAACGCCAATCAAAGTTAGCAAGGCCAACAAATACCTAATGGTTTTTTAAAATCATTTTACTATTATACAATTAATATAATATAAAATGTGAAAAATCCATAAGATATATAACCGTTGTGGAAATAATGCATTTTTAAGTAATATTTATAATATATACCTATTATAAAAAAAAGTGGGAAAGTCAATTTTAGACGTGCCTCCTTCGTCCTGAAAGTAATCGAAATAAGTGGTTTATGATTTGAATGCAATGATATTGCATTTGAAAATACCATTCTAAACGAAACTTAATATATTACTATATGCTATACTGATTATCGATTCCAAAATTTTACCACGTGTGTAAATTACCAATGTAATTATTTAAAATCAATTCCAAGTACTAACATAGGTTATTTACAAGCGTGGTAAAAGTTTGAAACTGAATAGTTAATTATTTACAAAAGTATAGAGCTTTGAACGTTTTCCCAAAAAAATTAATATTACCTACAATTTTGGGATTATCTGATAGTATAGTTATTTTATAGAAATCAAATACTATATTACTTAAACTTTTTACAAAATATTTTGAAAATCATAACAGGCAAATTTTTTTTAAAAGGTTTATCAGTATAGTATATTGTATTAGGTATTATTCATTGCGTATTATTAAATAAATGGTATATTATTAATTAAATACATATATATTAACTTACATCTTTTAATTTTACATATACAATTTATATTATTTATTACATATTAAAAAAAGTGTGAATTTAGTTTGTTTTTTATTACTTATTCCTGCTATATACTGCTCGTACTCATATTGTAAATTAAAATTGTTATCATTGTTGCTGGTGGTTTAGATAGACATAATAGACCGACAAATTTGATCCTCAGAATACTCTTCTGAAGTTTGAAGATCGCTGTTGATATCCATTCAATCCTCGTTTATTTTTTCAGTATAGTCTCCTTGCGTCTCAATAGATCTGCCCTTCTCCTCCACCTCCTCTTTATCACTGTACATTATCCCACATGATCAACTACCAACTAAAGACATCTTGCATTTATATTTGCTGTATAGTCAACAGGTAAAGCTTTAACTCCTTTAAACCAACGAGGCTGCTTGCTCTTTCCGACAACGAGCAATTTCTTTTTTTCTCCCATCATACTGGCACAACACATCAACGTCATTCGTTCTTTGCAAGTTTTTGTTGCAAGCCAGTTTCGTCAGCATTAAACACATCAGAGGGTGAACTATGTTGTACACACATAGTAATAAGTACATATAATAACCAACACAAAAAAGTTTTCAAAACCAATTTATTTATAAATTTTACCATTTCCAAACATTTATCTTACAAAACTTGAGTCTAATAACCGAAGTGGCGAGTCTTATAACCAAATTTGTTTTAATGTATTTGGATACGTCTTGTCCATTCCAGGCGATTTTATGTCTAATACGCGACTGAACCTTATATTCGTGAGTCTTATAAGCTGTGTCCACTATATTAATGTGTAGTATATTTAATACCTAATTAACCTGTATCCAATATGTAATCATCAGTCGTATTATATAGGCCGTAGTAGTAACGAAATAACGTACCATAATATCCTAGTAAATTATTATAAAAATATTTTTAAAGAAATATATTATAAAATCGTATTAATGTATTAAAAATATTATAAATAACTAAAAATTATATGTACGAGTGTATGGATGAATAAATCAGTAGGTAAATTTAGCTAACTACGTCACGTAATTATTAAAATAATTATAGTTCTTGAATTTATTATTAGATATGCATAATATTATTATATAAAATAATAGAAATAATTATTATGTATTATAAGATATACATATAAGTAAGAAAGTATCTAAGTATAAAACTATACAATATAATAACCAACTATTAATCTACTACCTACAACCTACCTAAACATTTTTCTAATATTTTCTAAGTACCAAGTGAAATGTAACTTGTTTTATTATTTATCAACACAAAATTATTATTTCTTATGTTTTTAATGTGATATATACAAATCTACACTATAATAGTTATTATAATACAATCGTATTAAAACAAATAAATAATAATAAATGATTATTAACAGATATTTTCAAAAATTTAATATTTTATAACTGTAAAGTAATGTGAACTAAATCCTAAATATACTATAATGTTTCTAATAAAGTAGTATGGTATTTAAAAAATACAATATGACATCTGCTAACCTCAACGCGCGTACCTAATACTATAAACAAGTAGAGTGGTTGAGGAAGAAAATCGGGTCATTACCTTAGCCATTCTCGATACTTCCTGTATCCGATCTGGGTCAGTATGCAAGAATGTTGAGTGTAATATATAATTATATATATATATATATATATATGACAAAACTGCATTAAAATTTAAAGGGATACAATTCATAATTATTAATAACGAGTGTTATCAATGCACTATTGATAACTTTGCGTTTAGTAATTATTCATTTTGTATAGTTGAATAAAATATAAATGTTTTTTACTTGGCGTTAAAGTAGGAAGTTATAAAGAATATATTTTTTTAAACCAAAATTAAACATATTTGTATTTTAAATTCTTAAAATATATTATAAAATACTTAAGGTATAATATTATATTAATAATTTTGTTAGGAACACAATAATAATATTAAAAGAAAATAATGTATTTAAAATAATTCGTAAGTGCTGGTGTTAATTAGGTAAAAAAAAACTCTTTTGTTTTTAAAATAAAGTTATAGGATTAGCATTAAATTAATTAAACACATTGTTTTATTTATTAATCATATTCTAATTGTATTGTATCTATATATTGTATATGTTATTTTTATATAATATTTGTATTAAACGTTTTTATTAACCCAAAATAATATTAATGGGTTTAATAATATATATTTAAAATATAGACACAATACCACAAATAATTTGTATTTATGTACTTATGTACATAGGTAACTTATTATTTATTATTATTATTATACAGTCAATGAACAACGGTATCAAGTACCTATAAGTATATAAACATGACGATAAATTATTTTATGTACTTTGTATTAATTTTTATTAAATTAGATATTATTAAAATATTATATTAACTATGTGTACGTTTTATTTTTTTCATTTAAAATTTATACATTTATTGTGTTTACGCTCGCTTGGCAGCGTGGTACTTCTTAGTGAATATGATAGTTGTTGTTAAGGAAGGCAGGATCCATGAATCAAGTTCGGTGGGGCTCAGTCTGGGTCAGTAGAGTGCCGGACTCGAATGTGTCATCAGGTCAATGTGCTTTACATTACAATCAAGACGTTATGATTTCAAAACTATCAAGAATTTTGGTAAGTACCTAAAACTAATTTTTATTATTTTAATTAAATACGATTTATTAAATAATAAAAGGAATGTTTAATAATAATACAAAAATAATTATTTTTCATTGCATTTAAATTCGTAATTGTGTTTAATTAACTAACAAACTGTATGTTTATAGTAATTATCTT
Organism: Eriosoma lanigerum; assembly: GCA_013282895.1. Lineage (NCBI taxonomy): Eukaryota > Metazoa > Arthropoda > Insecta > Hemiptera > Aphididae > Eriosoma > Eriosoma lanigerum. Next base: position 36,010,561 of record CM023360.1, read on the forward strand.
TTATAATTTAACATTGAAATAATATTGTTTAAAATAAAAATTGTATTTTAATATAACTAATACTATTGGCTATTTCCTAAATTATTATTTACCTAGGTAAGAATATAACTTTTTTATAAAAGTACATTTTATTCGTATGTAAATAATAATATTTTTAACACTTTAATCGTCCAATATGAATATCAAAATTTGTAGTTTAAATTAATTATTAAGTATATTATGTAGTATTTAATGAGATAACTTAGTATTGATAAATATAATATACCTATACGTCACAAGACTTGCAAGACAACGCCTCTACACAATAATAAATAATAATATATAAAAAAAACATTAAATACTTTAAATATAATATATTATTTATATATATATATATATTTATTTAATACTACCTTATAAAAATATAAAATAATAAAAATACAATTTAATAATTACTTATAATAAAAGTAATACAAATCAAATATATATCAATGTTTGTTTTTAATTGTTTAACATGCATTAAAATTATCACTATTTACCTATACATTTTCAGTTTAAATTACGTTTATAATTTATAATAATATAACACATTTATTCATTATTAATTAATTATTTTAATTTAACACTTTTGGGTGATAGAACAAAATATAATAATATATTGTCTGATACAATGTTCTTGATTAAAGAGTTAAGTTTTTCAGATTTAAATTGTTATTTAACTTTTCGGCGGGCACACTTTTGCAATAACAAAAGTTAAAAAATACGAATTGTAAAATTTACAACAATTCTAATGTGCAGTGATATCTTCCCAATCTTAGTTATTTAACAACTAACATAAAATTATTATAATTATATTTAATAATAATTATAAAAAAAAAAAACACACGTTTTTATCCTGTAAGAAGTATGTTGCATTGGGTACATATTTCTAATATTAAAAAATAAAATATAAACGAATACTATCTTTTACAATGAAATAAAACATTTTACATTATATATATATATCTATTGTTAATTTATAGCTGTAAAATTAATTCAATTCAATGGTATAATGTTTGTTTGTCTACTTGATCCACCATGGATAAATAATCATTATACGGATTAACACGATTATATTGCAGCACGTCATGGAATATTGATTATCAATTTTAACTGACCATAAAATAAAATATTATATTTTGAATGCAAAATATTATTAGTAAATAATATATTTTCGTTGAACTAAATACATATAAAATAATAATAATAATACAGAAGTAATATCTCCGATAACATTAGTTTTAATATTTTAAATATAAATAACGTTAAATTTATTGTGTATATATATATATATATATATATAAACCTACATATACCTACTCAATATGTTAATATGATGAGTTACAAAATATATAACTGTACATTAGGAAATGAAGGTTTTTTTTATTGATACCAATTTATGTAATTTTTATATGAACTGTATATTTATACTAAATATTTAAAGTATTTAATATGAATTAATTATATAAGTAATGAGTATATAATTATAATAGATTATGTACCTACCTAATGTATTTTACAATTTTCTATAATAATGAATGTGAATGCTAAATGATAATTCAAATATATCATATATTTTTATTTAATTAATAATATTTTAATATAAAATATTTAAATTATTATAATGTATATGGTAAAGCATAATTTATTTTAGAAAATATATAATTAATTTATATCATTAAAATTAGCTAATTTTATTTAGTTATTTTAACAAGTAACAAGATCAAAATGTATTAAATATTAACGGTACCATCATATTTTTGACCCAGTCTTATATTCCTCTATGATCACATCGTCATGCTATAATAATGTTCAGCGAAAGATTTAATTATGCCAAGCAGTAAGCAATGCATTACTGAACCTAATTTTTTTCCTTATTTAAAATCTCTTCTCAATTCATTGACAGATTGTTACTTGAAAAAAAAAAGATTTTCTTTCTTCACTAAATTTATTTGTTTTCTATTTAATAGAAAAAAGGAAAAGTAGGTTTCCAGATTAAATTGCTTACGAACAATGGAACTATACCTCACAAATAGATATCAGCATGTCTGAGTAACGATGACCAATGTACTTTTTTGTTAGTATAGCTTATAAAATATAAATATATATGTATATCTATATAAAGTCGTTAAAAGAGCATGTATATACCAGATACCTACCTAAATTTCTTATACGAAATACGATTCGATTTTTGGATGTCAATTGATTTATTGTTTGAATTCGACACGCACAATAATAATACAAAAAATAATATTTTTTAGACATTTGATAGTCAGTCCATCACATTCAAACATAATTTATGATCAATATGATTATGATGATTGATGGGTAAATTATGTGAAATGTCTATAACTATTCATCATACATCAATATAATAATACATGGGTAAAATAGGTCATCTAAAAGAAATTTAAATATATGTATTATGTTTATAGAAAATACGAGATAAAACCAAATATATAATAGCCACATAGGTATGCTGTGTGTTATATGCACATATGTTTTCGTTGAAAATACTTTAAAGAAATTATAGTATTTTAATATTATGTACTAAGTATATAGAAATAAATACCTATTTGATTTGAATATTATCGAATTTGGTTTATATTCGTATTTTAATTTATTTATATATTACTTTTATTAATGTTTATAAATATTTATATTGATATATTTTTGATATTCTTGTCCAATTTAGTTCATTTTCACAGCCATTTCTCAAATACCGAGAAACGTAGCTGTGGTCCATCAATCGCAAACATATTCATCAACAGATTCTTCAGTTGATTCTGGACAAGAGCCTCCCGAAGGTTATTATGCTTTTATTGAAGCTTCAAATATGGAACCTCCTCAGGTCCGTCCTCCGCCGTACTTCAAATCCACTAAGTTGTGCCCGGGTAAAAACAATACACATACTTGTTAATATAATTTTAGCTATTTATCTGCACGAACTAAATTTACTAAAGTTTACATGAATATTCATAATTATGATTATGTATAATGACGTATAATAGTCACGACTCGCATGTTTATAAAAAAAAACTCTTCTTATATAACTGTTGTTGTACATAATAATATTAAAATAAATATAGCAAGATGACATTGTGCATTTGTGCGTATATAGGGGTCAACAAGAATCCGCCAGCAAAAACATTAAATAATTTATGCGGAGATCTAAATAAAGGATCCTTGCCATTAAACCCAATGAAACAAAATGTTTTAGGATCACCATACCCATTGTAAGTATAGTGAATTGCAATAATTGTAATTGTTAGAACAATATAATATTTAAACGTTCAACATAGAAATAATTAAGTTATATGCTCATTTATTTTTTATAAAATTATTTTAGTGAACTACTGAAGAATAAAACATTAGAATTCTTCAGTAGAACATTGCCAATACTTAAAGCCGACGAAACTATACCGAAAGTAGCAGCGTATGTACCTCCCGATTCATATTACCATAGTAGTACGACCCAGAAATACTTACAGTAAGCATAATAAAAAACAATTTATTAAAAATAAATATATTTTAATGGGTTATTATATATATATATATATATGTGTATATTTTTTTTAGAGGAAAACCTTTTCGGCGACGGGCGAAGTATACTAATCCAGATTCTCTTGATGACGTAAACATGGATGACGATGGCGAAGTTTCTATAAATTCTCAAAATGGTACTAGACATTCAAGAAAATTTTGTGACACTAGTAGTGGAGTGTAAGTTAAATTTAATTTAATTTAAATTTTATTATTTAGAAATTCTATATAATAATATCAATCAAAACATTCACGAATATATTATAAATATATAGATTGAGTATAATAATAAGTAATGATAATAACATACATTATAACAAGATAGATTAACTCAAAAAAATAAAATAAAATAAAAATAGGTTTATCTTTACACAAACATGAAATAACAGGTAGATATGTAAATTAAAAGTAGATAGGCAATATAAACAGATATAATATATACCTAGGTAGCCATATTTATATTTTACTTTAGTTTTAGCTTGTAATTTGTAAAAAAAAGATTTATAACAAAAACATGAAGATGCAACTTTATTTTTAAATATTTATTCTTTATCATACGACATAATCATTTTTTAAACATTTTTGTTATTATTTAGTTAACAATACTACAATTTTATATACAACATACCTACTTAACAGTTATACCTATTTATATGATGTCAGATTTGTAAATGATATGTAAAAATGTTATTTTCATATCTGAAACGGTTTTATTTTATATTTGGTTTTTCTATCTTGTTTCGTTAAAACTTGGTGTGGTTTATACTCAATTGCTACATTTTTTTTAAAAACAAAAATCATAAAAACATCACTCATTAGTACGGATATTGCGTCATGCGTGATTCTATATGCATTAATATTTAGTCTGTCCTAGTTCTTCCTGATTTAGTATACAATAAACTACGAAGCATAAAAAACCAACAGAATTAAGAAATTATTAGACTATATTATTTATAACTAAAAAGATAAAAATGTAAATGTATAGTTGTATAAATTATATATTTATACCCACCCATTTAAAAAAAAAAATCCTTAACTATTAAAATTAATTTTACAACAACTAAAGGTCTAAAGGTATTTCTTTTTTACTCATCATTCAGTAATAGGTTACGTATGTTTTACTTCATTTTATTTTATCAAATATATAGAGATTATATTAGATTTATTCTAAAGATAAACGTACCTATAACGATTAGATTATAATTAAAACCTATCATTTTTTGACCATGTACAATATAAGTGCAAGTATACCGTAATAATATAATACTGCAACGAGTTAATATAATTGATTAGTGATTTATTTTGCATTTTTACTATATTTCGCCTGTAGATTTTGTATGCTGTACAAGGCGATACAAGGACAAGCATTGTCCGGGCTTATGGCTCAACGGCGAACTGAACAATTAGAATATAGAACCCGTGATACAGCCCATGCAACAGGTTCTATGGATGGGCCACCTACTCCTTGCCCCGCCAAAGTAGAATACGCTACGCCGGTATTTGCGCGAAACTACCAGGGCATGTGGCGATATGTAGTACAAATACCGTACGAAGGATATTTCACCCAAACTGTGGAAGTGACGAAATGCACGTGCGTATATATATATTTATATAATATTATAACACGAGCAATTTTAATTAAATTTTTAATAGAAAAATATATTATACAGTTTTGTTTTACGATTTACGATTTTCTAGTCAAACCAAGTGTCATTACATCGACGGTGGATGTCTGTCTTCGCCGAGATGGGTTAGCCTGTTGGTCGCAGAGGTTTATTATCCAGATACGTATTTACCATCTGTTTCGAATAATCTTAATAATAATCGAAGATTGCCAGTACCACCACAACAACAACAACAACAAGGTGTACATAGGACGCAGGGACAAGATGATGATCCACCTTCTGTGCAAGATTTTCAAAACTATCAGCAGTATCTACATAAACGAGCCACTCAAGGTTCTACGGACTCTATACCGTCGCAATCTTCATCTTCTACATTAAAGAAAAAACCTCACTGTGACGGTATTGATGAACTTGGATGTTTCCAGGCAAGTACTTTTTAAATAAACTATGAATATTTTATTGTTTCTGGTATACCTACTTAAAATTATTTCAGATAGGTTTAATGACGTGCTTAGAAAATTAGAAATATAATAATATATTATTATATTTATTTTTAATTATTGAACAATATCTTGCTGGAAGGGAGTACCTATAATCTCATTTTAAATGTTTTGAAGTATTTTAATATTCTCTTTTCTCTTTTTAAGATCTTATTCACTTCCTTTCTTTTAATTTCATAATGTTTTATATTATCAGGAGTTGGTGTTTGATTGCTTTCCGCCTGGCATCATTTCGGTCTTACACTTCTTTTCTACATAGTTCGTTGTAAAACATTAAGTTATAATATGTAAATACGTGGACATTGTAAACATATCGGAAAATTATATTTTTTAATTTAAATTAAAAAAAATAATATTATTTTCAATGTTATACAAATAAAACTAAGCAATTTAATACGTTTTATAACAATTTATAATACCTAACTACAATAAAAACAACTATAGAAAAAGCAAATTGAGCTGTCTAAACTAATACAGAAAACCAAAAAATGTAAATATTAATTATAATTTTATTTTTCAGGTGAGACTTTATTATGATTGGTTTTTGATTCCTGGTAGTTGTAAATGCTGGAGACCAGACTATTTCTCAAGATATGTAAAAAGAAAATCAACATCTCCTGAACTGTAAAACAACATTTTATTTAAATTATTGATGTAAATATTATGATTATTTATTAATTGTATAATATAATATATTTTAGATATGTATCTCATCCTTATAGCTTATTAATGATTATAATATTAAGAATAAATAAATGCGTCATTAAACCACTGGATAATATGTTTTTCGTGAAAATCTTAACTTGAACTATGAACTCAACTACAATCATAGGTTAGGCTATTAATTATTTTATAATTATAAAAGTTAGATAAACGTTTAATATTTCTGTATTTATCAAAAGATTACCAAAATGTCCAAAATGGAAATTCATTGCGCGTAATTAAATGTAAAATTTTTATCATAAAAATAAAATTATATAGAAAAATTATTAAAAAATACACAGACTGGATTTGGGATCTAAGATCATTTAATTCAATTTCTATATAAAATATAACTAGAATATAACTACTACATAAAATATAAATTTAAATCTATTTATTTGGATAATTATACCTTTTACAAAACGTTAAAACGTTATAATAAAGGTACAAGTATAACACTAAAAATGATCACAAACATATTTTAATTTTAGTATATAACTAAAAATATTATAAATCTTGATGATGATTTTAAAGAATTCTAAAATATTCTCTTTACCTCTTCACCTCAATATGTATTTTACAATGGATATTCAAAATTACGTTTAAATATTTTTAATTTAATTTTTAATCATTTTGATAAAGTTAATTTTGTATACCTATAGGCTATATTAGAAATTAGGTATAAAATATTATAGGCAGGTACTTACTACTTATTATTTACAAATAAAATGGGATATGAATTTTGAATATTATAAACCATTTACAAACTACATAAATAAACATAATAATAAAAATGTATAAATATTCCTATAGTATTTTTACAGTTTTACAATAAAGTACCTATAAACTATTACCTATGTTTTTCTTAATTGATTATAATTTTATTGACTATAGAATTAACTATTGGAAATTATTATTAAATAAAATTACTAAAAATGTAATTTAATATAGTATTTTACCTTTTATAATATTATGTTAAATGTATTTTAATTGTTGTATAATTAAAATATATAGAATGTAGTACCTACCTAATACAATATATAGGTAAGCAACTACTATTAACAAACAGTTAATTTATTTTTATTTTTATTCGACATGTTAAATTGAATTTTAAAGTTATAAGTAAGTGTTGGAATCCTATATGGTATACCTACTATTGGTATAAACAAATTTAACCCTTTATAACTGTTTATGAAGTTTACTTTTGTTTGTTTTTTATTATTATTATATATGCATATTTCGCTATAATTTTGGTGCTTATTGCTTAAACCCATTTATTCCATTTTTTTAAATTAGCTAGGTATATCATAATATCTAATACCTACTTTTATAACATTTTATTATTATTAGGTATTATTTATTAGTAATTATTATTGTTAACTTAACTTTTAATATTTTAATTATCATAGTTTATATCATATAAATAAAATATGTTTATATAATACGTCGTATTATGTTTAAAACTATAGATTGGCTAACCTAACCCACATTGATATTGCTGTATAACTTAACTAGTTTTAACTAATTAAGTTTTAACTTAACAGTTACAAATGTGGTACCTTCTATTAGTAACAAGTAATGTAGTACCTAACTATTAAATATTAATATTATATAATATCTTTCTTCAATTATTTTTAACAAATAACTGTACTATGATAATTAAATATTATATCGCTTTTAACAATTTTATATTTGTATTAAATTAATGTTGTTTCGCAAATAGGTCAATATACTTTAGGGAATTAAATGTGCGTATGTGCCATGTGCAATGTGTCTGTAAAATATTTATCCATTTGATGACCAAGGGGTGGCAGTGTTGCTATTTATCTGTTGTATCGTTTTAGTTAAATGTACGTTTATGTTTAGTAATGAATTAATTATAACTATAACTGATGTATAGAAATACTTTTTTTGAGTATTAATCAATAACAGAATATTTTTTATTTTTTTTTTAATATATGTGACGTATACTTAAATACCTATGTTCAACGTTTAAATTTAATATATTATATATTTATATCATATAATATTTCATATTTGTATCATTGATATATTATAACATCTATGAAGTACCTACCTACTTATTTATTGTGAATAATTATGTGTAATTCGGTAATAACGATTATGGATTTAAAAATAATTTCGCCCTCCTCCCCCATAATAACTGTCTAAGTATGCTATTGGTATTAATGATTAATATGAGTTTTTTGCTATAAATAATGTTATTATATAATGTATAATATTTATATATTTATATTGTTATCGATTTAGTAAATACTAAATAGTAAACACTATATTAGGTAATAGGTAACTATAATAATAGGTTTTAAAATTACATTGTATAGCTATAATATTTAATCATAATGTTTTGTTATGGTTGATAATGTTGGTATAAACATCATAAAAAAGAGGTTTACGTAATCGTAATAAAAACAATAATAATAAACAAATAAAAAACACACCATGTATATGTTATGACGATGCAAGATCTATAAAGTAGATTATAGAGTATATAAAGTAAAAGTACTTTTTAGATATTTATAGATATTGTTATTGGAATCTTGTTTTTTTTTTTTTTTTTTTTAACACCAGAATAATGCATTAAGTACCTACCTATTATAGGACTCGTAAGAGCATAGGTTATATAATATGTAATATAGGTACAATCGTAGAATGTATTTGATTATCTGTAGCTTAATGTTCCCGGTTCCCCTAAATTACATCGGTATTTATAATAACATATCCCAATCAACCTTTACTTAATACCCTACCCATGGTCTTATATATCTTATTGTATAAGACCGTGACCCTACCCAATATTTTCAATATCAGATCTTCATTTATTACTATATAGGTATTAAATATAACCATTAGATAGTTTGCAGTTATAATAAAATACGTCTTTATTTTTGATATTTAATACATAATCTATAAAAACAAAATGTAACTATGAAAAAGCAGGAACTAGACGTTCCTCCTTCGTCCCTTCCGTACTCGGAGAAATTAATGTTAAAATGACATTATGTTATATTATAAATATATGTATATCAACTATAAATAAGATTTGAATTTGCATTCGAAAAAAACGATTCTAAGCGACATTCAGTCAGATATTGGTACCTACTGATAATATTTATTTTTGTACAATTTATTTATTTGTCAAATAATGTGTATCAGAAAAATTATTTATTGTAAAATAATGAACTTCAAATTTGTTAAAAAGGTATAGAATTTGCGAATTTCGATGTTTTCTTCTGTTATTAGTGGTTTTACTTGTTTCAATAAAAAAATATTAAGAATTTAAAAAATGAGCTAAATAAAGTACCAACTATACAAATTTTCTATCTAATCGGAACAGATTTACTATCTAAAAAAGTGCTTTCAGACTTCAAAATTTAATATTTCTTCGATTTCACTCAAAATTCGAATTTCAAATGCTTATTAAAAAAAATTGGCAAGGTCGATTTTCTATATTTTTTATAACTAGGTTAAGTAATGTGTAGTTATACTTTTATTAAATTTGCATATCCAAAACAAAATTTCAAATTATATTGAATATTATTAAGAAATTAATTACATATTTTTGGAAAAATTTTAAGTTCTATATTTAAGCATATAATGTAACAGTTACAAATTTTATGTAAAACACCAATGTCAATATTCAAAATAATTCTAGGTCCCTATACGTTCAAATATGCATTAATTATCATAAAATATTTAAATTCTAGTTCGTCAAAATTACAGTTTAAGTATATTTTGCAGTTTTTCAAATACTTTTCGGAAATTTCCCCAATAAAAACATTTCTATCTTCATCGACTCCTACGCAATAATATTTAATTTTTAATTTTTAAAGGTTTATTGATTTGTTTTTTTTTTTATTATTATAAAAGAAAATGTAAATTTACAAATATTTATATTTATATTAATATTAGCCTGATATGAGTAAAATGTATAAAGAAATGTGTACAAGTCTTAAACTAGAAATATATAACCAATACGAAATTACATAAAAATAATAAATTTCCTTAGTAAAAGTAATTGCTAGCTCTCTCCTAAGTAAAATTCTGACTATCCCGTTAATTAATAGTATGGGTACCTATATCTAAGCATAGAACCTATAAAAATAGGCGAGCGCACAGAGTGTGCCTAGTCATCACTGATTATGAGTTAAAGCTTTAAGAGCCCAAATTTTGAAAATCTCCGAAATTTAAAAACTCGAAAACAAAAAAAAATATTTTATGCTTTATTTCCCCTCAATTAAAAACGTAATTTTAAAAATCTACTCATATTGTGGGGGGAATGTATTTATAAAATACATTGTCTATGCAGCACATTATATTATAAAATATTTAAGAGATAATATCTAACCTAACTTAATATGTGATAGACAATTCATCTATAGTGCGGGTTTAATATATTAACTATAAAAACAACAAATTAAGATAGAAAATATTTAGAAAATATTACTATTTTAACCCTTAACTGGTCATGTCGGGTCATATAGATCCGATGTCTCTTACTAAACGTACTATTTTTAGATTCAGTTAATTGGGAATCAATCGATCTATACGTAGTCTCTTTTCATTTCTTTATCAATGTTGTTTGATGTTTAATTAATCGCACATTGATTATTATACCAGTTAATTCCTAATTTTGCCTCGAGACGACCATTCGTGCACCAGAAATAATAACTTTTTATATCACAACTAAAAATGGAGTAGACTCATGTGATCAGTTTTGTAGCAATTACAATATTAGTCTAAGAACCAAAAGGTGACCATTAGCTATATTTAATCATTTTATAAACGTTTCTGCACTAAGAGTGCTCTAAACACTAAGAAACTAAGAAGTTTCTCCACTTTTTTTTATGTAATTTTATTATTTTATAACCATCATTCTTATACATTAAAATTGTTTCAATTATTATTTTTTTAATAAACAACAAGTGAAATTACTTTATATTAATACATTTGGTCTGTAATTTAGTAAATTTCATCAACAGGTTAGATATTTAAAAAAAATTTAAATACGGGTCAATATGACCCAGCATGACTGTGTAACTATTCTCAAGTGACTAATTAAGGGTTAAACTACTCATCGTATCACCGCCAAAAATAACCAGATTAATAATATAAAAAAGGGGCCCAAAATTACTTGAGACACCACCTGAAGTTCAATTCTACCTACGCCTATGACTATATAATTATATTGCATATATATATATATATATATATATATATATATTACATAACTTAATATAGCAATTAAACTAAGAGGATTATGCAATAAAATTAATATATAGTTAAATATAATCTCGTTTTAATATTTAACCTTTATATATAAAACTATTGACTATCTAATGTTATAAAATCAATGATAAACCTATACAATTGTCATAGATGTAATATATATTTATATATGTTATATTTACATATGGAATAAGAACTATAGGAACAATTATTCTGATTGCGTATATAGAATATAACAAGTAAGTATAACTACAATAATTACAATTATTGGATAAAATAAATGTAATATTTAAAGCAAACTGTTTATTATTCAATTATTGTTACATGACCTAACTTAGCCTATTAGTGCATACATCCATTAATTTATTAAAATAAATGCATTGCTTTTTACTATTTATTATAAATCACTGCATATGAAAAAAATTGTCGAAATAAGACGAGGTATAGTAGGTACTTATGATATTATAATAATAAGTAGGTACGCTATTGGCTACTACAGTAAGAAAACATTTATTTAACTATTATTTTATACATTATTCATTATAACATTTATCAGATGAATATTGAATAATGATGTATTTATTATGGGAAGGTTAACGTTGATTTATTATTTCATTCTTCATATAATAGTTTCCATTTTCCAATGTAGGTACACCAAACAAATTTACAAATAATATAAAACCATATTAATCAATTATTATTAACCTAACCTATCAATAGTCATTTTTATGATATTGGTATAAGGTACAACAAATACTGTAGACAATGAAATCATATAAGGTACCATTTATATTTAGAAATTAGAATAAACGAGTATAAACTCGATATATATATATTATTATGTAGCCATATAGGTAGATATTTTAAATATTGGAAGTATTTAAATTAGTGGTGACATGACAATTTTTTCCTCGAATAACAAATCTTAATAATTAATAAAATATTAAGTATATTTGGACATATTCTTCATATTCTTTACAAATTATGAGCACTAAATTTTATACAAATTGTAAGTCGATAACAAATTAATGACCTATATCAATTACCTAAACGACCCGGCAACCACCCATTTATTTATTTTTTTCGAATCACGTAATTCAAATATACCTACACCCTTCTGGCCACAACTGATTTAAATTACTTACTGATTACAATAAATCATTATATATTATAGAACTTTGAAATTTTTGCAGATTAATTATACCTACTAGCCATTAGCAGGGCCGTATTTTGACTTTTGCTGCCCCGGGGCATCTCTCCTCAAAAAAACAAACATATATTTTTTGAAGTAAAACAGAAATAGTCAAACAAACAAAAAATGTACCCTTATTTTTATTCAAATATAAGTAGATACCTACATAAATTCATAACATGCACAAAAGATTTAAGAAATATAAAAAAATATTATGTTTTAAACCATAAATGGTAAAAATGTCGACTAATGATACGATAGTTACCTTAGTTCTACATAAAAAAAAATATATTATATGAAAGTTGCTGATCTAGTAAAAATTTACTGCCCTTTTAAAAATTGCTGCTAGAGGGGCAATACGAGACCGTTGTCTCACCCCCTTAAATACTACTCTGACCATTAAGCAGTAATAGTACTGTAGTAACAAATATCCATACATTACCTATATATCTAGGTACAGGCGCGGATCTAGAAAATATAAATGAGGGTAGGATTAATCTCTAGGATATTAATATTTTAGAATCGATTTTTTATAATTAATGTTCAGGTGGGGGGTTTACAATACTATAGCGCCTTAGATTTCCACTTGATCCGCGTTGTACAGGTATACCGTATACATATATGATATAAGTATAGGTACTAGCACCTATATTTTTTAGATATAAAGGAATCCTTTGGAAATAAATATAAAAATAATTAATATTTCAATTTGAATTCTTTCATTAAGTCAGTATGAGTAGGTATTATTTTATTATTAATACCTTATGTATTAAAATTCGAATAAAATAAACTAAATTTAACTATTAGGTAAGGATTATTAGATAATATTTAAATAGGTAAATATTTAAAGGAAATGTATTAAATGTAATTTTTAATATTATTGAATTATGTAATCTGTTTAATGTGTGTATGATATATATACACATTTTTTTTTTTTTAAAGTGAACATATTGCATACGAAATACTAATTAGTAATTAGTAATTATTGTTATCACTCGACTCCCACTTGGGTAATATTTTAGTTCGTGGTCTGAGAGCGCTAGTGGTCTTGACACAAAAGCTGACTGCCTTTGAACTTTTAATTTTCAATATTTTCGATTATTTTTGTGATAAGGATACATCATTAGCATACAGAATACGGTATTCCAGTAAATTTTAAATTATACATGACTATAATATATGAATCTACGGACATTACTATTAAAAATCTAAACAAATTTGACTATTTAAAAAAAAAAAAAAACGTTTAAACACCTATTTAACAATGATCGTTTTTTAACTGTTGCTTTGGTCACACTGAACGTATATCGTCTTTTATACACTACTTTCTAAAATATTTATGTTCTATTCTGTATACAGGTATGTATCTGAGTAACTGACTATATACAACTACAATCGCTACAGCAGCGCTTTGCTTACACTCTTACAGAGTACACAATATAGATAAATGTTATCAGTGACAGTGGCCGCTGGCCAGTGCAATATAATATCGTGTTATATTAATTATTTTTCGTTTTACTTTTGTTTTTATTAAATTCAATATTTTTCAATTATTATTATTATAATATTAAAATGGCAGTTGTACATTAAACACTTATCTTCAACATATAATTGTTCAATATCACAATTAATTATTAATATTATTTTGAATAAGAATATTTTTCAATTTATATTCAATATTTTAACGATGAATTCCAATAGTTTTTAATACTTATGTTTTAATTACTTTTAATAATTGAACTAGAATGGAAGGCACACTAAGCAAATGGACAAATGTCGTTAAAGGATGGCAGTATCGATGGTGTGTACTTGATGATATCTCGGGAACACTATCATATTATACGGTAAGCATAAAAATGTAATACATATATAAAATATGATATGGTTTCTTGGTATATTTAAAAATGTATTATTGTGTTATGATTAATATATACATTTATTATATTAAAAATAATGTTGTTCAGACCTTTGTTTACTGAACAGAATTCTTTATAAAATAATTGTCCGTTAGACAATATTCTATTTTTGTATTAAAGTTTTTTTTTTTTCAAATATTACATAGTGTATGTTTAAGATTAAAATATAAATTATTTTGAGTTAAATATCAGGTAAATAAATATATTCCCTACTTAAATATTATTTTCATTAGTATTCGTGACCAAAATATATACCTATAATAAAATACTATCTGGTTTAATTTAATATTTTATTAAAATTATTCAGATTTTTCAGAAATTAAATCTATGTATATTGTAATATTTCTTTAGATAGACACCCTACCTATTAAGATTTAAAAATAGTTTCTTTGTCAACAAAATTAGATTTGTTCAATATAATTTAAGTTATATTATGCATATAAATATATTTTTGTGTAATTTAAACTTTATTTTAATTAAACTGTAGTTAATTTATTTATTCGTATGACATGCATAACACAATACAACATTACAACAACACTAATGAGAGTATAGATAAAATGATTAAAGTTTAAATTATTTATAATTTATAGGGCTTAGGTATGTATAATATCAAAATATAATTAATTATAAGAATTATTAGTTTTAAGTTTATTACCTATTCAATTATTATAATTAACAAGAGTTTAATTCCAGGTCTCTCAAATATATGTTTAATTGTTGTTAAGTCTAAATTATAACAATAGTCAATAACTGAATACATTCAGTTTATGATAGTATTTCATGACTTATGTAAACAAAACAAAATAACACAAATTTTAGTTTCCTTAATAATATAAAACATTTAAAAATTAATTAATTTTTATATAAATTATTTATAATATTTTATTAGGTATGCACAAATTGAATATTCATTTTATTTTTTCTGTAAATTTAAGCTCTACATCTTTTGGTTTTCTATTATATGTATTTTTATAAAATGTGTAAAATAAATAAAATAATACGATGACATCTGGTAGCATTCCATATAAATACATATTTGGCATATGACAACTAGATTGTATAACTTGTAATGTATGTACTAATAAAATACCAAATTGAATCTATAAAATAAATATTAATTAACATACCTAATATATATATGTTTAATCATTAAATTTTGTTAAGGAAATAATTACCAATTGAATAATTGTCACATATTTTTTATACTTCATCACATATTTTTGATATTGTGGTCCCATTATTGCTACTTGGTAATATGTGTACATAACAATATGTACCACTGAATTTATCAAAATGGGAAAAGAAGCCATACCACCTAGTATAAATAATTGATAAATGTAAACTAATTAATAAGTTTTTAAAATTAAAAATCATAATAGATGTATAGATAATTATTTACTATAATATTAGTATATTATTTACCGGGAAAGAATTTAGTTGCTGCCCATGCCAAGATAAACGTAGACACATGATGATAAACATGAAGTCCAGAAACTTGATTTGTTTTTTTACGAAGTATGAAAAAGACCTAAAATTAAATTAATCAATAAATGGGTACCTACATTTATTTAAATATGAAGGTGTGTTGAAAATCTTATTGCTCAGATGTGATATTCAGAAACAAATTAAATATTAAAAAAACCCTTTATTAGATTTATAAATAAATGTATAAAGCCCTCAAATGTATTATTCTCTTTATATTTAGTAATTTGTATTTAATTTAACCACAGAAAGAATGTTTTTTGTAACATAGTTTTGATATAATTCTCATTACAAAGAAGAATACAGAAAATGTTGATCTAACATTCTCCTTAAAGCTGAAAAATAAACTATACTAGGTGATTTTTATTTTTAATTGTGAAGTCCCTAGTAAATTTTGCTAAATTGGAAAGTATTAAAAATTCCTTCAGTTTAAACAGTAAAAATAAACTCGCATGGAACTGTATCTATACCTTGATTACAATCATCAAGTAACACCCAAATTTAACAATTGCTATTAATCATTATAATAATAAATAATGTTAAGTTTAATACTTACAGTTTCAACAAATTCAACCAACTTTAACATGTATGTCCACCAAAAGAATTTGGCTAGCTAAACGATTATAATAATATAATTAAATTTTATAAAATGATCCTGATAAAAATTTATGACGTTACACTAATAATTTAAAAAAATTTTGACTGTGTTAATCTAGCAGAAAATATAGCAAAAACTCATTAACACAGAA
>CM023360.1:36027550-36149661 GCA_013282895.1 Eriosoma lanigerum
TGTTAATCTAGCAGAAAATATAGCAAAAACTCATTAACACAGAACTTAAATTGTGATGTTTAGATTGAAATAAGAGTATAAATATCTATTAGTAAATTTAAAGAGAAGCATATTTTAGAGAAATGTCATATCTATTTTGTAAAATATTGATTAGCAAACAAGTTATAGTGTGTTAAAAAAATATTTGTTAATAGATATTTTGCTCTAAGTTCAACATAAACATCACAATTCAAGTTCTGTTGCTGTGATTTTGCTATATTCCCAGCTTCATATTACTAATTATGTTATCAGTTAATAATCAAATTTAGACTAAAATATTGTTTGTGTTTATATTTTAATTACTTACTCGATTTGAGTGAGGTGCATTAAAATCAACAGGTTCACATCCAAGGGTATAATTAGTTGTCCACCCAGAAATCAAAATCTAAAACGATATAAAACAAGTTAATTTTTGTACACACATAAAAATTTATCTTATGTAGGTAATAATTGCATTAGAAACTTTAATTACAACACACTATACGTCTATATGTAGTGGCATTGTTAAAAACAGTAAAACTGTATTTAAAATAATACTTTCCATATAAAAAATGAAGATACATGCTACTAACTGAATTATATTATATATTTTAATAATTAGTAATAAGTTAAACGGTTTTCTGTTCTCCATAAATTTTGGCCCTAAATATAAGACAAAGTATAAATAAACTAAAGCACATGCTAATGTTGATGTTATTCCTTGAACCAGAGGCCATTCATTAGTTCTAGGATCTGAAAATTTTTAAAAAAGAAACCAAATTATTCTTATTGTTTTTAATTTTAAATTAAAGTAATAAATATACTTTTTCAAGACATATAATGTTTTGAATAATTGTCATGACGTGTATGTATTTAATTATAATTTTGTCAATAATGTATCTATACATTTAATTACTTACATTTATTTTAATATATCATGTATTAATTATTACAAAATTATTTTAATATTTTGATTAGTATTGTGTCCATGACTGTATGATTAAATGACACATTACAGTTATCTCTTATTATATAGCAATCTTTAAATTCTCATAATTTTTGTATAAATGTATCTACCATTATATTTTTCTAATATCTACAATAAATTAATATGAATGAAGTAATGCAATACAAACATACAATATTTAAATTTTGTTTTGTATTGTATAATGAGAATAAATATTATATAAATTGTATAAATATCTATATGAAATTACATTTCTTATTTTTTAAAAAAAAAAAAATGCTATTTAAATAATAAAAAAAAGTGTAACAAATACCCACTTGAGAAAAGTGTATACTTTACATATCCATTTATATTATTTTAAAAAATATCAACAAATGTTAAAACTAAAGGATATATTGTTATTATTATTATTATTATTTTATTATAAAAGTAAATATTGTTTCATAGATAAATTATGCTGTACACTTAAATCCTTAAAGGTAAAACCATTTGGTAATATATTAAAATAATTTACTAACCAGTTTAATGTAATTTTATTTTTAACCATAGTAGGTAATAGGTATTTTTTTTAGAGAATACAATTTTAAGAAACATTCTTACATAGTACTTACCTCCATATTGGTCAACAAAAGCATCAAGCTTTTCGAAAAATTCTTTTGTTGCCTCCATTAATTTAAATTTGATTACAAATCTGATTAGTAATAATTAATAATAAAAATACTTATAAAACTACCCTACAACATGAGTTCCCAAACGTCATTATTAAACTAAATTATCATCACCTATGTGTCAAGTATTTATCAACATAATTCATATTTTATATTTAAATAGACATGTATTTGTCTCCCGCCTATTTCTAATTCAATTTACATAATAAGTTAGTAATAATATAATATTTTCAAAGGTACATATCTTTGAGCAATATGTAATTTTCTTGTTCCACTTGTATTATGGAACTACATTTAGGTTACTGTATTATTATTGTATGTAAAACTAAAACAATGATTTTATGAATTGATTTTTTACTAGTTTACTACAGTTATTACATGATATTAATGTAGTATTTTTCTGTAGACTGTAGAGTACACTAGTACCTATACAATTTTTATCCTAACATAAATAATATCTATTTTATTTATGTTTGTTTTTTTAAATACCTAATTACTTATATTTTACAATCTTATAACATATTATAGATGAAATTTAATCTATTCTGTGCTTATAATTAACAATTATAATAATTTAATCAAGTCCTGTCATAGACAGTAACTTCTACCAGTGACAGGTTTAAGGTGGGGGGAGCAATCTTGTTTGGGCCTTGCTTGTTTTAAAATTTCAAACTTGTATGTGCGTAAGTAGTTGAAATTGTATACTTCTTACTTTCATACATTTTTTTTAATAATAACATTTATAATCTTATAAATGATTTATTTACTTTTATTAAATTATTAATAACGTTGTTATTGTCAATTCTTATTGTTATCGTCTTCTTTGAACTAGTTGAATTGAAATTTGTGTTATAGATATAAATATTTAATTCGCCGCCCCCTCCCCCCTCTTGACTAACCTAACCGATAAAACCCGCCCCTGACTTTCATAAAATATAGTTCCTATAATACTTACACATAATAAGACAGAATACTTATGCCATAATTAATTAGTTTTGCAGTAAACTTTTATAAATACGCACTCTTTAATTTGGATACTATCAATTTGTATTATATTAACATTCAAAATTTTTTTATAATTAATATACATTATGTTTAATAATGTCACATTAAATAAATAATTATCACACCCACAACCCACTTAATAATATGTGAAAGATATTTTCGACAGCGATTAGGCTTTTGTAAAATATTGTCTGAATAACTAAATGTCCAATAAAAAAAATATAGTTATAGCTAAACATAAATTTAAATATTAAATGAAGACATCAAAATAATGTGAGATGATGTTCTTCGCTACCTGACGCTAAGACTGGTATGTAGATTTTCTATGTTATTATACGTAAGACAATAGCAACAAACATGCTTGGGTGGATTCTTAACTAAAATTAATTATAAATCACTTAGTATTAAAAATAACTATTAATTAATATTATGTGTGTTGTGTGTATTAAATATTAAACTGATTTTGGAATAGGTAAAGAACAAATTCATAAAATAGACCATATTATTTACTATTTAGCAATTATAGTTGAATAAAAACAACAATTTTGATTTTATATAATATTGTATTAATAGGTATAATACGTACATAATATTATTATAAACTTTATATTGATTATGTATAACATTTATTTTTAGTTAATAATTTATTACTAAAATTAACGTATGTACAGAAAAAAACAATTTAATTATATTATTTAACATATCAAAACGGAAAAATAACGAAAGAATATAATACCTACCTAAATTATATTTATAACAAATAAACCTTAAATATAGTATTAATGTAATAACGTATACCTTAAAGGGTATATTTTTTTATGAATATTATAACTAAAATCACAATTAAGTTTCATTTTGGTTTTTAAATTAAAGATGCTACACCAATACAATTGTTAATTGTTATATATATCAATTACACTATTTTTATAAATACAATGTACTTATATTAAATTTTAAATAGCTTTTTCAATATTATAACAAAACGACATCGGTATCTATAATTAATAAATAATTAAATCTAATAGTTAGTGTTTAAAAATTGAATTATTTAAAACAAATATCTACAATTAGAAATAGTGACTTTAACATTTTAAAAAAACAACTGAAAACATTAATTCTGATTAGGTATAAGGTATTACATATCAGAGACGTCCCTAAGGGATATCAAAAGTCGCCTTCCCCCAACAAACATTTTTAAAATTTGTTTAAGGAGTATTGGACAAACTAGATTGACAGGATTGGCATTGCTGCCTGTATATAGAAATATTCAAATTGATTGCTTTGTAAAAAATACGTGTGAAACATATTTTATTATAATATAATAATAATTAATATAGTTATATAATAAATTTCATTATATAATTTAAATAAATTTAAATTTTAAGAACTTTTATTTATAATTTGCGCTCAATTGTTTTTATTTGTATTCCTACAATTTTAAATAAAGATACATAATATATTAAAAATACATTTTTACTAGATTTTAATTTTTATATGTAATTATTGAGTTGAAATAGTTGGGGCCCCCGCCCCCAACCCCTAAAATAAAATAGTGTAGGGACGCCCTTAATGCGTATTTGTATTATACATTGAACTTTACTCTATAATTATATTCCCTGTAAGTCATAAATTTTTAATAATGAATAATTATACTATTAAAATATTAAATTTTTTTTTTATTATGTAAAAAATCTATAGGTAACAATGAAGATGATAATAAATATTAAATTGTCAAATTAACTAGGTAGTCGAATAAATAACATAAATAGTTTTGTTTAAAGTTTCTCCTTAATTTTTTTTTTATTAATATTATAATTATTGTTATTGTTTATTATATTATTTGATTTACTACTGTGGTCAGCGGGTTTTTTTGTATATGACTTTCTATAAAAGTCATAAAACATATAAAATACAATAAACACATTAGGTATGAATATTATTCCGTAAACATTAGGTACTTGACAGCTAGGAGCCAAATAAAACAACGAGTTGACGATCAAGATACAAAATTGTACCTATAAAAAATACAAGGGTCAATATTAAATGTATGTATGACATTAAATGAGTAAATAATGTTAATGTAGTTAATATGCTAATGACTCGTGTATAACGATGTTAGTTTTATGCACATATATTCAAAGAAACCTGATAGACAAGAAATATTGTCGACTACACGTAATACAGTTACAAAAACATTTACTCGTGTTTAAATTTGAAACTGATTTGAAATATATGATTGTAATATTTTTTTTATAATTGCACGTGTTCATTTATATATAAATATTTGAATTTGTTTACCATTTGTATGATAGTAATGTACTTCTTGTAACTGTTAATCTTTCTTTGTATTCCTGGACCCATGGCTGATAATAAATAGTAAGAATACATAACCATGTGTACCGTGTTATTGAGCATAACGGGTATTCGTACAATTCCACCTAAAAATACGATAATATTTAAAATTTACATAATATGATATTGAGATTAATAATAATATTTTTTATTAACTACTTATGTACTATATTCTGTAATTTAATTTTTAGTAATAATAATTTAATTATTTAATAGTATAATATATATTTGATACTTTAATATAATTTCTTTCTTTTTATTATTAACAGTAATATATTTCCATACTATTACTAATTACTATATATTACTATTGACATAGTAATATTTAAATCTTTTTAAATATTACTATTGACATAGTAATATTTAAATCTTTTTAAAGTATAAAATAAAAACTTTATCTGTTATTAATATTTTAAGGTACACTATAATAATTAATAGGGGTCTTGCCAACCAATTATAAATTCGTTCAAAACGAACAAATAACAACAAGGTATATTATGTATACCATATGTATATTCCTCTTGTTTGTTAAATTCTTTAAGTTTTTATTTTTAACGAACAAATATAGAAATAACTATGTCTATTCGTGTATATATGTAAAACAATTAAAATAACTAATTGGACAGTAAGCATTTATGAAAAAATCATTAATTATTTATTTTTATTAAAATTAAAATTTAATATCTAATGGTTTTATTATAATATAACCTAACCTATACGTTTTCAATTAACAATACGATTTTATTTTTTAAAGTTATCTAATTATAAAAAGATACCTTATACGTTGTGATTATTTTTGCGTACGAAAACCATTAAGTTTCGTATACAATAGTACATTTAAAATTATTCTTATTAAAAAATACTCAAAAACTAATTACCTACTCATAAGTATGAAATTTAGTTGTACAAAGTTGTAATTTGTTCATATTTTACCAAAAGGAATTTACATATACCTTTTCAGTAACGCAACTAGGATTTATATATAGCGGGTAGGGAGGTCCAACCATGGAAATTGTTTTTATACCATACACTACATACAAAATATAAAATTAAATAATTCTAATGAATTGAAATTTTTATCATTCAAACTCGTACTTCGTAGTAAATAATAAAATATTTAGTAAATTTATTTATTAAAAATATTAAAATTATTAAAATATTTATAATTTATAAATAAATATTAATTTTAACATTTATAATATCTAAGGGAGAGTCCAGATTCGAAGTCCACCTCTTGGTGCACCACTGTACCTTTTTTTATCTTAAAGCTGTTGTAATGGGAATTTGCCCTTTAAAGCAAAATTTATATTCACCCGGGTTTTCCTTGCAGCACTTTTCTACGTTGAATTAACAAAAGTGGGAAGGTCGATTTGGGATGTTCCTCCTTCGATCGTCGGAGAAATTAGAGGTTTATTATCATTAAGATTTGAATACAATGGTATTGCATTAGAAAATATGATTGTGAGCGAAACTCAATATAACGCAATATAATATACTGATAGGTCTTTACATAAATTTACCACGTGTGTAAACTATCTATGAGAAAACTCAAAAAAAATTTAAAGTACCTACGTTCAAAATTGCATTAGTTATCATGAAAGACCTAAAATCAATTTCATCAAAACTACGATTTTCGTAAATTTTGACATTTTTCCGTCATTTTTTGGTAGTGTTTCTTCCCCCGAAGAAAAATTTTAAAGAAATTCGAAAAATGAGCTAAAACTACCAACTACACGAAATTTGCTACTGTAAGCATACCCTATTTGTGGTAATTGGGCTACAATTTCTACCCGAAAGAGTGCCTTAAGACATAAAAAAAATAAATATCAATATTTAATTATACAAGAATATTCAAATTTTAGGAGGTTATAAAAAAAAATTGTCAACTACAGTTTTAAAAATATTTTGAAAATAGATTAAGCAGTATATGATGATTAGACTTCGATAAAATTTTCAAAGTGATAAACCAAAAATTGCAGGAAATCAATCAATCCGTTACAAAATTTTACCATACTTGTACATTCCCTATGTCAATACTCAATTAGATATCACGAAATAAAAAAAAAATTAAATCATAGAAACTGTAATTTTGTCGATTTTCCGTCATTTTTTAGTAGATTTTCTTCTTCCTAAAAAAAACTTTTGAGAAATTTGAAAAATGAACTAAATAAAGTACCAAGTAGACGCGATTTGCTATCGAAAGCATACCGTATTTGTAGTTATCGGATCATTATTTCCACCCGAAATCGTGCTTTCAGACAAAAAAAAAAATCTTTGTAAAAACATTCCTCGCTTCTCTCAGAATCTGAAAGACTAAACTGAAATTGGCGTAGTAATAAAAATGTAGTTAAATATTATTTAATATATCTATGGACATGTCTGATATTTCATTGAAGTTAATATATAAGAAAATAATAATAATCAAAACAAATGTGAAATTCTAATTTTAAAATTATTAACATAATATTTTCAATTAATTAACTTTTAACTAATTTAAATTAAGAATTTTACCATTCGTTTCAGTACTCAATGCTACTAACTTCTATAAGCTTATACTTAGCCATAATCGCTGTTTAATGTAACTATATCATTTTTATTGATGTTAATATTTAAAATTGTATAAATGTAAAATACTGAAATCTTGTACCCCCATCCTATATTATTATATTATTTTAATAAGTATGTAATAACTAATAGGAAAGTAAGCAATTAACACAGTTGACGATTACCTGGATTTATTCTTGAGGCGATCCACACCAAAAAAAAAGTAGTTACGTGATGGTATATGTGAAGTGCAGAAACTTGATTTTGTTTTTTTCTAAGCACGAAAAAAACCTAAAGTATGAACAAATAACATTTGAGTTATTGATATTTTATATTATATAAATAGCATCGAATACGATTCATTAATATCTGTTAAGGTAAATATCAGAGAGACAGATACTTTACCTTAGTTATTTTATAGGAAAGCGTGTTCAAATCGTAAGGAATACTAATAGTGTGTCAGTCATCTGTGTATTTGTTCAGAGTTAGGGGTATTTATAAATGGATTTCATTTCATTTCACACTAATGATAAATAAATAACAATATTAAATATTTTAAAAATATTATTACCGTTTCAATGAATTCTGATAATTTTAAAATTGATGTCCACCAAACTAGTTTAGCTGCCTAAAAAGTAATTTAGTTAAAATAACGAGCATCAATATAATGTGATTTTTTTAGTTATTTACATATAAAGCCGTTGGATCATCGGACGTATCTAACGGGTCACATCCCAAGTTTGGTTTTGTTTTTAAATACTATAACAAAAGAATTAAATAATTTTAATTTAACTGAAATACGAAAGTAGGTATATATAATATAATATGATAATAATTAACTATTTTAAACAGAATATAATGAGTTAAGAAATATTACAAATAACTTACCTCTATAGTGAGATATATACAAGCCAAAATTTGTGCTGAGTTGTAGATTGCTAATGCTTTTCGAAGAGTGTAAGGCTTTTTATTTGCCATATAGTTTGGACCAACAAATTTGACAAAAATAAAGTATATTACTCCTAATAATACAGGGATCGCAGTTGTTGACATCATTGGCCAATCTTTAGTTCTCCGGTCTTAAAATTTTAAATTTGACACTTAATATTTTTAGCTGTTATAGTAAGTATAATTTTAATAATTTTCACCTGCGCCTATACTCTCGTCAAGGAACTCAAACCATGTCATAAACACCATTTTCATTGTTTATAAAATAGACAAATTAATTTAATTCAACGACTACCCATTAATGATTATTAACTATATTAGTTTAATAAAAATATCAGTTACTTAACAAGTATAAACTTCTACAAAAATGCTGAACACTTTAAACTTAATGAAAGATATCAACTAAAAAAATATAAACTAGTAACTAACGTTTATATCCCTCCATTGACAAATTCCTAATAGTCTCATCTTCTTTATTATTTTAAAGGTTTTGGAAAATGCTTTTAATATATTCAATACTATTCATGGTTCAAAAAGACATTATTTCCTGCTCATTAATTCATAAATTACAATTTAAGGTCAATAACCTTTACTGATAACTACACTGGGTATTCCAGTAAAAGATGTACTAACAAATAATTTATATATTTTAAAAATTAATTATTAAAATTGACCAAAATCCTAAGTGATTCCCTCAAAATAATTTTTCAAATATATATATATCAAAATATACTTAGGTATTAAGGTATACAATAATATATTATAAACTATAATTACGATGATATGTTATTTTATTTTCATAACTTTAAAAATTAAAAGCTTTATCAAATTTTGCAAGGCTCACTTAATTTGAATGAATAAAATATATTTAACATTGTTTAAAAAAACATCATAATAATATAAAATATATATTTTTTATATAATAATTTATATTGTGGAAATTTTTTTTTAAATGAGATGTGGTAGATAAATAAATATTTAGATATATATTTTATCATCCATAAAATTTGTAATAATCTAATTATTTTAGTGAAAAAATAATTTAAAGTACCCACCTACCTGTTTAAAATATACATTGTTATTTAATTTAATATTTTTATAGATAGTAGTTACAAAATGATTTAAACTACCATAATTTTCAAAATATATATAGGAAATTTTAAGTAATTAGTTGTTTGGATTGAATTATATTATATTATTTTATTATTGTATTATTTTATGTAATTTGAATTATGATATTTCAAATAATTAATGATTAGAAAATTAATATATTTCATTTCATTTATTATGTTACTAACAAGAGAGAGAGAGAGTTTAAACTAACAAATATTAACGCAATAATAATTTTATTATATTCTAAATATACTTATTAGTTCAAATAAAATATTTTTAATTCGTGTTTATTTATTTTTAATTCTGAGTTAATATTTTATTTAAGTTTTGGTATATAATAATTCTTGTTTTTTTCTCTTTATTAGTCGCGGGAAAAAATGGTCCGCGGTGTTCGCCGAGGCTGTGTTCGTTTGAAAGGAGCAATGATTGGCATTGATGATGAAGATAATCTCACATTTACTGTAACGGTAGATGGCAAAACATTCCATTTCCAAGCAAGAACTCGTGCTGATCGAGAGCTTTGGATACGCGCTTTAGAAGATACTATACAAAAACAGTTATATGGATATCGAGTTAATCAAATACAGGTAAATAATAAATTATAAGTTAAAACATTTATAAATACTCTTCGTTTACGTGTTGATATGTAGTATCTAAATCTATTTACTTTTTATATTAAATTATTTATTTAATAGTATATATATGAACAGTTATTTGCAATGTTTTAACTACAACTATTGCTTTTATCGAAATGTATTAAAGATACTATGTTAATTAATTGCAGAACTAGTTATTTGTGTAGCCCATAGGAAATTAATACAAATCGAAATAGTAAACATAATAAACTAATAATATAGTTTAATTTTACCATATATGTTCTTTTATAATACTTCACTATTTGGTACCTATAGGTAACAAAACAAAACAGACTAAATAGTGATAGGTATTTGGATTAAATGCATAAAATAATTTGAGGGCCTAGAAAGTAATTTTAATAAATATCACAAGGGGTCATAGTAAAGTTTAATCATAAACACAATACGTTTCTAAATAACTTTCAAGTTTTAAAACCTAATTTACTTATTGCTGAGTAGGTACACAATGTGTTTTAACTCTTTCAATTTGTAATTTTATTACTAGGTAAAAATAAATAATTAAATTAATTTTTTAACTTTTACTGAAAAAACTCGTACATAATTTTCAATCAAAAAAATTGTAAATTAAACTGAGATAAAATAGCAATTGTTCATTTATAATGATTATTGATACTAAAAAAAAAAAAAATAAATAGTTTATTAACATAATACTAAAAAGTTCTACGTTATAAGAAAATCAATATTTTGAAAATCTAATGAAATAATGTAATGGTAATTTTAATAAAACACAACAGATTATATTTTAAAGTTTAAACATTATAATAATTGTTTTATATTCTTATTATAAATTAATTTGTAATATAACTATAAAAATAAATTGTACAATTATATTTAAATGTTTTTAAGTTTTTACTTAATATTTATTAATGATGCATCTATTATCGTTTACCATTTATCTTTCATTTTAAAATAATATATACGAAGATAAAAAATAAACTAAGTTATTCATAAGCAATTTGTTGTATTAAGTAAATAATACATACAGGATGCTTTTTATTATTATAAAAATGGGGTTAAGTCAGAGGTAGAAAGGCTAAATCTCTACTTAAAAATGAAATATGTAAAATAAATATTGAGGCTGTGAACATTGGGTGCCTAGGCAAGAACCTTTTATATCATTTAAAATAATTTTATTTAAACTTTTCTAAAATTTTATTATTTGTAATTAGATAATTATAAAAAATATTGTAGACAAAAATATAGTTAGCTCAAAAGTTCATATAAAATAAAACTAAAGATTGTATAAAATATAATTAATAAATTTACTGAAACAATATAATAATTATTATAATTTCTATATAAACATTTACATTATTTATTCCTTTTGAGGTTTTTTTTGTTATTTTTCATCATTGACCTTATTAGGTTAAGTAGATGATAATTTATACATTACTGCTTTAATATTGAATATAAAAATAGAATGGTATTTTTTTGTGAAATTTAATAATTTATATGTCTTATTTATACCAAAGAGTTTTCTCAAATATTTAATAGCATTAATAATTTAAAATCATTTTTTATTACATTATAAAAATAAAAATTTGGATATATATTGGCTAATTATTATGATGTATTATTTATTACCTACTATAAGTTAGGAAAGAAACATTTTTAATTATTAAACATTTTGAGTAAGGAAACATATGTCTCTAATAGGGTACATTATTAAATTACTTCATATTTGTATAGTAGCAACCAGCAGGTATTTATACAATACTGGTTGCACTAATCCAATTCTGACCTTAATTGCCTCCGTATTATTTTATGATATATACAGCCTTCCAACTGAAATTTGAGCCATTTAGCTAGTGTTTATTGATTTATTTTTACAACTAAATAAATAGTAAATAACAGTAGGATTATAAATATGTTTCTCAGTGCTTGACCCTTATTCCTTGTATACAATATGATTGTGTTTTAAGTAAAATCTTCAATAAAAATTATAAAACATTAAACTAAATGTATGTGCACGAAGGATTGATGGGTGTATGTTTGAGTATTTGTAAACCTACAGTAAGAAAAAAGGTATCAATATTTTTTTATCAATAACTAAACTTATTAAAAATAAAATGTAGTATAAGATGATTTAACAATTAATTTATTATTATTATTTGTATTGTTAATAGGTTAATAATGATGCGGTCATCCCTACTTTGGAAAGTTTTGATAAAAAATTAGGAGAAGCTGATGCTTATTTACAGCTTCTTATTGAACAAACAAAGGTTTGAATGATTTGAAAAACATACTAAATAACACTAGTATATAGGTAGGTGATAATATTATACTTATGATTTTTCTAGAATTTAGAAGTAAAAATGAATTCAATGTGTGATGAAGATAAAGCACACTGTGAATGTATAATTACAGAAACAAATGTAAATATTGTTTTCTAATTTATTTATACCATTTTACTCTAATATGTATTGTATTTATAATATTAATTACTTTCATACATTTCTTTATATTCATACAGTACTTTCATGCATACATATTTATTTAAGTTTTAACCATAATTTAAGGTGTATTTAATATTATAAAAAATAATATATTAAATATTGGAAATGCATTTTTTGGAGTCGTATTACATCATTAAATGCATTCGATTTTCCTTAACTCTTTAATAAATTAATGTGTAAAAAAATATTTATAATTTAAACTATAAGATAATAATAATAAAAAAAAATAGTACTTTAAAATGTATAAAATGTTTTTACTTTTTCTGTTTTTTAATCTTTAGCCTCATAGTTTTTTATACCTACTTTATCTTTAATTTTGCCTCCTGGTGATCATGCTTTTGAGAATCTCGATAAAGCCTATGTTAACTTCGCAATTTAATTTCTTTATTTGTCATGTAAATTTTATAAAAATAATAATTTACTATTATATTTAATTTTGCATAAAACATGCTAAAGACATATTTACAAAGACATTATCAAACAATTAAATTAATTAAATAACTTTATTAAAACAAAATGTTATAGGTACATAATATAAAAATTAAAAAGAAATTCAAATTCAACTTAAAATATAATAAATAGAATTTTTCAAAAAATGTGGTAAAAACAACGCAGGTATGATCACTAGGAGGTTAATATTATATATATATATAAATATTTTATAGAATTTAATGGACCAAGTTAAGCATTCAATTGTGATGTTACAAATAGCTAAGGTAATTATTTTTAACACTCTAAAAAATATTAATGAAGATCATAATTACATAAAATACAAATCATTTGTATTGTATTTTTAGAATACTTCATTCCCAGTCAATAGACCATATAGAACTACATCTGTATCGACAGATTATGATTTCCCTAGTTTAGAAGGTATTTCGTATTTATTAAATGCACTATTATTATTACATACATAAATGACTTTATTTTAGGAGACACAGGTAGTATAGAATATGGAGCAGAATGTGAAGAACATCCTAGAAGAGACTCACAATCTATAGATAATGGTAATAATAAGTAATAAATAATTATATTTATTATTTAAATTAATACCATTTATTTTTATCGCAATTTACAGTAGAATGTAGTATCACTTTATAGTTAATATAGTTTAATAATTATATTTATAAATAAATAACATATTTGTGTTATCAGATATTCCAGATGTTTCTTATTCCTCTTCTGAAGATGATTTTTATGATGCTTATGAAGATAAAGAAGAGTGGTTAAAATCAAATGAAGTAGAATCAGTGCCTATGCCAGCAATGCGCCGAAAATACAAAAATCGAATACCTGTTAGGTAAGTTCTAAGGTTAAACAATTTAATTCGTACACAATTCAAATAATTTATAATTTATACAATAATATTTCCCCCATACATTATTTTAAAAGAATTTTCAAAATTTCCTCCATGTATAATATATTTTTATTATTTCCTTATCTTATTTTAATAAATGTTATCAGATCAGCTGATAAGTTTTTCATCCTTGAACTATTATCACGTAATCATATTTGTGTGATTATTATAATATACACATTACACAATATTTCTATCAAAATCGATTACAACTGGCCTTTCGTTTATTGTCGTTAATCGTTATCTTAATTCTTAAGTATATTATATTATCATATAATAAGTGGTGCTTGCTTGCTTGGTGCTTCAATTTTTCTTAACCCTCCTTGTGTTCTTATACGAAAAATGTATTTGTGAATAGTAATTTTCCTCTTTGTTTAATATAACAATATATACTAAACCAATGATTTCCCGATTTTGGAATTGGGCTAATACTTCACCCGGGAATCCAGAATCAGTAATAACTGCCAACATGGGCCAAAGCCAAAGGTTAAGAATTTACCTAATTAATAAATTGTAATATTGATTAGATTGATATAAATAATGCAAGTAATAATCGAAACGGGCAAGTTAAATTTGAGCTTTTGATAAAAATTCAATTAATCATTAAAAAAATCATGTGTTATCAATATATTTAATTTTCGCAAAGAATTACTTTAATTACAATTTTGTTTTATTGAAAAAATCTACTCATTTTGTTGTGATATTTAATTATTTTTTATTTAACATCATTAGTGTAATGTTCTATTCTATTTTGATTAGAATTAATATTCATTCTTAATTTTGTACTACCTTTTTTCTTTTGTGAATAATAATTTACACTATAAAAACAAATGTTATTAAATCTTTATTATATTATATACTTATATTTTTCTAGCGTTTGTACCGTTTTTATTAATGTTATATTTTAGTCTCTTATTTTTTTTTTTTTTTATATTTAAGTTTGTAAATAATAATAAATTTGTCTATAAGTACCTAGTAGATAAATCTCTAGTATAACTCACTGTTAAGTGTATTTAATGTTTTTGAAACAAATAGATATACATTAAATATATAAATTATTGACATTGTATTAATAATTTTTATCTCTAGATACCATTATTTTTTAAATTTAAATAAAGTGATATCTATGTTTTATATTCAATTTTGAAATATTAAATTAGTATTTAGGTATTTACTAGGAACTTGATATTATATTTTACATTAATTTAATTTATTTCTGACATGGATACTAAGTTTTAAGTAAAAATTTAAAATAAATATATATATATTTTTTTTTTTCTAGTGGTAATGATGCTGATTCGGAAAGTACTGATAATTTGGCTCAATCAGAATCATCTGATTTAAATCAAATATCTACAGATACTACTGATAGGACTATAACAAATATGTCAAAGAAAAAGGATGTTAATAAAAAAGATAATATAGTACCTACTTATCCAGATGGCTCTATAAATTATGATGGTATTTATTATATTATTTAGTTTTCATAGAATTATTTGTTAAATATGCATATTATTTTCTAGCTATTTATGAAGATCAAGATGAATCTGATGGTAAGAAAGAAAATTAATTATTGATTTAATATTTATTGTAGGTATATATATTAATTTGTTTCCTTATCAGTAACTATGCAGGGTTCAGTTGTTACACATCTCATATCCCAAGTCAAAATTGGTATGGATTTAACAAAAGTTGCACTTCCAACATTTATATTAGAAAGGCGTTCACTGTTAGAAATGTATGCTGATTATTTAGCCCATCCAGATTTATTTCTTAAGTAAGTTAATATTATTATTAACAAAAAAACAACTTGTACTTCTTAAATACATTTACTGAACATCTATTAGTTATATAATTCTTTTTTCATATTAAGTAATGCTTTATTTAAAAACTTTGATAGAGCAAATGATTTAGAAACACCAGAAGAACGAATGGTTCAAATAGTACGTTGGTATTTATCATCTTATCATGCTGGTCGAAATTCTGCTGTAGCAAAAAAACCTTATAATCCAATTCTTGGTGAAATTTTTCGTTGCCATTGGGATGTACCAGGAGTTACTACTGTCGAGTCAAAATCATCTAGTAACATAACTGATCAAAAAAGTTCAGATGAATCATTGCGTAGTGAAGAAAATCCTTTACCTTGGACAAATCCTGATCAATTAGTATTTCTAGCAGAGCAAGTTTCACATCATCCTCCCAGTAAGCTATTTATAAATATTATTTTATATTTATTTATTTATAAATTTATAAGATTTTATAAAATAAACTTTCATATATAGGATTGATAAAATAATCAAATCTATTATTTATTTACGATAAAATAATATAAAACACTTTGTAAAATTGGGTGAAACTATGAAAGAATTTTTTTGAGTTAACATTAAAGATAAATTTAATACATTCTCATTGATCCTTTTAAATGTATTAGTCTTTAATTTGTTTCCAATATACTTTCAGTATCTGCATTTTATGCCGAACACAAAGAAAAAAATGTAACTCTTTGTGCTAATGTTTGGACCAAATCTAAGTTTCTTGGATTATCTGTCGCGGTTCACCATGTGGGACAGGGGATTGTTAGATTATTAAAACACAAAGAAGAGTATATTTCTACATTCCCAAGTGGTTATGGCAGGTACATATTTTTTTTTTTTTTTTTATTATTATTAATAATTAATATATTAATCAATTGTTTATTTAATTTTATAGATCAATACTAACTGTACCATGGATTGAGTTAGGTGGATCTGTAACTATAACATGTCCACAAACAGGTTACCACTGTGATATTGAATTCCATACCAAACCATTCTATGGGGGAAAGAAACATCGTATTACAGCAGAAGTCTATGGACCCAAAACAAAAAAAGCCTTTCTAACTATTTCTGGAGAATGGAATGGTTCTATGGAAGCTAAATGGGCTGATGGTGTAAGTATCAATATATGACCTATTTTAGTAGTATCATTCATTATAAAATTCTACTATTACTATATATAATCAATATTAGTATGCTCTTTATTGCCAGAAAGTTTTAGTGAACAATTTTATTATAAATCATATCTAATAAATAAATAATTATAAATTGTTGGTATCTGAAGTCATAATGGTTTTATTTTTAGAGAACTGAAGTATTTGTTGATACAAAATCAATTGATGTAATTAAAAAAAGAGTACGCAAAGTTGTTGAACAAGATACTAATGAATCTAGATACATTTGGAAAGAAGTCACTTTAGGACTCAAGTAAGGAATTAATATGATTATTTAAGATTTACAAATAATTAAAATAATAGACATTATGTTTATAACAGGCTAATGGTAAAATACTGGTACTTTAATACTATTATTAAAGTTTTAATAATTATCATTTACTACAGTTTTTGGTAAATTTGGTGTGCCAATGAATTGCTAGTATTTTAATCTTTTATAATATTTTTGTTTTACAACCCGTATTCATACAACCTTATAATTATACTGAATACTAAGAAGTTAAAATCATATTATTTGTATAAAAAATTTAATGTCATTTCAATCACTTTTTCAAATATGTTCATAGTTGTCAATTAATTACAGAATATTATATAAATTATTTTTATGTTCTTTACAATTTATATGTTTATTTTTAATTATGAGTTAAATTGTTTGTAAAATTACAATATTCTTAACTTACCTAAGTATTAATTTTTATTATTATAGAGTTGATAATGTAGATCAAGCTAGTCAAGCTAAAGCTGAAATTGAACAAAAACAAAGGAATGAAGCAGAAGTTCGAAAAGAACGCAATGATGTTTGGATTCCCCAAGTAAATAAAATTAATATCTTATGAAAAAAAAAATTATAATTAAAATAAAATAATAATTATAATTTTTTTTTTAAATTTGTATTACAGTGGTTTGTGCAAAAAGGAGACAGTTGGCATTACAAATCTCCACTAGAAAAAAGATTAGGCGTTTCATTTGAATCATCTTCATCATGACAACCCTAAGTTTGTTACATGGAAAAACTAAATATACATGAATATTGTATATTCTTTATCTAAGTATTGAAGATATGTACAATTATAAAGATGTTTTGGTACAATATCAATATCTATATTTTTGTTCCCAATATATTTTTATTTTAAGACTTAAAAAAAACAGAGAATAGTCACAATTTTGTTACAATCAAAATAAAAAAAAAAATTATTGTAGTATTTTATGTAAATATGTCAACATAGATTATTATTAATAATTATGTCATTATTGTTGTTACCAGCGTTATTATTTATGTTCACATTGGATGTGAATCACTTGCATATAAGAAATATGCTAGCTTATATTTAGATTATTAAGTTTTGGTACTGATTTTGTTGATATTATTATACATTTTTTTTTTTTTTTTTTTCATTAAAAGGTAAAAATTTAATATTCTGTTGTACATTAAAATTGGATATACGTGTAATGCATTATTTAATTATACACTAATATCAGAGAACAATATAATATTTAATTTATCTAATTAATGAATGTGATTGACCTGATTATTTGTCCTTAAATTATATTATTTTATTGAATAAAATACTTTATTATTATTTATAACTAAAATTATTAAGCTTATTATATTAATATAGAACCTAGAAAAAAAATGATTTACTTAATATATTTATAAAAAAAAACTATCTACCTTTATAGTTAATATGATTATTCTACATTAGTTTTATAGACCCATTATGGAATAACAAGTTTTTTCCAAAAATGCCATTAATTAAATTATATTACATAATTTATTATTAATATTTACTAAAATTTGTTGACAAATGTTTATTTTACAAAATGTTACTAAATTATAATAATTTTATAATTTAGTTTTAACATAATATATTCTGATCAAGTAACATTACCTAACCTACCCGGTAAATTGCTAAATAAAGGTCATTCTATTTTGGCAATGTTTAAGTAAAAAAAACCGCTAAAATATCACGGTATTAATAAATATTATAAAGGCCATACTCCCTAATTATATTAAAACTTAAAAGCATTATGCATAACAAAAAATGTTTTTTACATAAATAATACAAAATTGAAAAAGTTATAAATTACGTGTTAATAGACATTTAAATTTAATTTATTAATTCATAACAATTACAAATACAAGTAAGAAATAGATTCTAATAGTTGTCAATTGAAAATTTGTTTTATCGATGGGTATGATGTGGAATTTTTTTAAAAAAATTTAATTTTTCTAATGTTTTACTTGTTGGGTTTTTTTCCTTAAAAATTAATGAATACTGACAAGTATAATATATTATTCTATGATACTAAAAATTAGAGGTAACTTTTAAAAACTATTATTGAATCATTTATTGTAGACCTATTAACCATTCATTAGTCTCAGAACACTGAATACTAATAAGAATTATGCAATATTAAAAATTTCCATCTAACTTATATTTAGGAATTCCTTAAGATCTTAGATAATAAAAATGTTAAATTTTAGTGTATAAATCTCCAAAAAATCATATTCACTTGAAATGAAATGAAATATTGTATTTAATTTTAACAGCATTAATGAATATTGTTTATTTTATATAAAAATAAGCAATATCTAAAAACAACCAAATTATAAATTGTTTATATTATAATTTCATAGGTATGTGTTTATGGAGAGTAGTTTTTACTGTTAACTGTTGTAGGTACACACTAGACATGAATCAATGATATATCCATAGTGTCAGAATCCCCAAATCGTTTAATTATCTGTTGATTGCTAATCGATTATATAATTTTAAAAAATTTTGTTTAATAGAGCCTCTTCCGAAATAAAATTCTGGCTACGTGCCTGACAGTTAAATATATAGAGCCGACTGTCCTGCATAAAGTTTTTACAATCTACATTGTACAATACGTTGAAGGTACCCATCTTGTATGTACAGGCCTTTATTTGTATTTATGGTGGTGGAGGGATAGCAGGATGAACAATTGCCACTCTAATTTTAGGGCAGTAAATTTGAATTTGTTCTGTTATTTTTAACACACCCCTCCTCTACCACCACAAAAAAGAAGTGGAATTAAAAATATGCCTAAAATTCTAAATATGATTTTGTGTATATATTTATATACTTTCTACCTAATATTACAATTTATAGTATTTAAACAATTTTAATATGAAAAATACAAATAATACGTTTTTACAATAAATATATACTTAGTGCTAAAACATTTAATATTATACATTATATATTTTTCTTAATAATATGTACCTATGCAGTTATCCAGTTATACTTAATCATACAATTGTCTATTGTGATTTGTGATATTTTATAATTTATATCTATAAACGTATGTGTTTTATTTTTTTGTAGATACTTTCGGGTAAAAATAATGGTTCGATTACTATGATTATTATGGTATGCTTTAGGTAGAGAATTACAGTTGATACTTTATTTAACTCATTTTTCGAATTTCTCAAAAGTTTTTCATTGGTGAAGAAAAAATGACAAGAATAAATGATGGAAAAATGGCAAAATTCACGGAAACTGGAATTTGGACAAACTCGATTTAAATATTTCATGATAACTTATGCAATTTTAAACGTAGGAACTTGAATATTTGTTTGAGTGTTAACGTAGGTATTTTACATATGAGAAAAATTTTTGAAATTATTATATTGTTTATATGTCTAAGTATAACACATTGAAATTTCTCCAAAAATGAAATTATTTTCTCAATAATATTCAATATTATTTGCAATTTTAGGTTTTACGCTATAATTATATATTTCTTAACTGTGTCTTAAAAAAAAAGTTGATTAGACAATTTTAATAAATATTTGAAATTGGAATGTTCAGTGAAATAGAAGAAGTATGATATTTTTGTATGTTTTATGGCATAAATATTTTGATTCTAAATAAATAAAGCTAAAAATATATGTACTACTCCTGATCCTGAATATTATCATTTTTTTTTTTGAAAATTGAATGGTACATATTTTTTTTTCATGCTTCTATGCTTCTATGCTTCTATGCTTCTATGATTTCACATTGATATTTGATTTTTGTGTTTTTAAGTCTGAAGTCAGTTTTTCGGCCAATAATAGTTATCCGTTCCCACAAATTGGGTATGCTTTCAAATTTCAATAGATAATTTTGTCTAGTTGTTACTTTATATAGGTAATTTTTTTGAAATTCTTAATATTTTGCTAATGAAGCATAGAGGTAAAACCAGTGGCGGCTACAGTAAACTTACCATGTGTATCCAAAACACTAAAATTTGTGGACAACACCAACCTTTCCTTTAACGCATTACGCATACATGTAAATGGTTGAATGCAGGATTCTTTTAATTTAGTAAAACAAAATGACGAAGAAGATTCAAAATATTCCATATCTTTAACAATATCTATAAAAACCGTATCGCAACGAAGTTTTCAATTGATTTACGAGTTTCTTCAATGCAATTCACAGCTGCTAACAAGTCTAAATCAGATTTTTGTAAAATTTGATTTACTGGAGCAAGAATGTTAAATATTTTTTTAAAACAATGAGCAATCAACAAAAATCACTTAGATAAAAGATAATCACTTAGACACTCTGCAAGATGTCCAATTTTTTTATCATCGGGACCTTCTTTGGCTTGCATTTCCTCGAGGGCAGCTATAACAGCTTCAAATGTATCTAATACTTCGACAAGGGCAACAGAGAAAGACATCCAACGAGTTGAAGCAGCTCTTTTTTTAGCCATCGTATTTGTTGCTTAGGATAAAGTTGTTTGTAGCGTCTTTCGTAACACTCAACTCTACACTTACCTGCAGTAAGAAATGTAAAAACCGATTCCAAATTGCCAAAAACATCCAACTGCACAAGATAAAACTAAGTTTAAACGATGTGCATGACACCGTATAAACAATGCAGATGAATTCACTTTTTGGACGTGGCTTCGTAGCCCTTCAAATTGCCCTCTCATGTTTGGAGCTCCATCGTAAGACTGTCCGATTAAATAATTTTTCCAATCTAAATTTCTCTCGGAACATACATGTTGAAATAGAGAAAATAATTCACGACTACTAGTATTTGAGGATTCTTTAACTGCTATAAGACGCTCTGAAATAATTAAAGTTTTATTATGAACATAACGATTAACGAATGCAACTTGTTCCTTCCAGGATGCATCAAAAGTACTATCAATTGATATACTGAAAAATCTGGCATACTTTACATCTGTTTGAATTACTGTCAAGATACTTTCTGCTACGGAATCAATCAGCTGATTTTGCCTAAGTTTAGAAATAAAACTAACATGGGTTTTTTTACTAGAATTTTGCAGTTTAGAAATATAAGCTGCCATATATGGTGATCTTTTTAAAAATAAGTCTACAAGTGATAAGAAATTACCTCTGTTTCTATCCTTCCAACCTTCTTTATGTCCTCTAAAAGCAAGACCATTAGAAGCCAAAAAAATTGTTATATCAATAAGATCTTTGACTACTTCTTTGTTAAATGCAACGTCTTTTTTTTTTGTTCTTGAATTGCAGGTATCAAAGGTAAAGACATACTTTTTAACTTAAGTTTTAATGTTGCTTCAATATGCGCATCAGTACATTCATGATTAACTATACTGGAAATTGCTCTTGACCATGCTTGAAAACCGTCAAGTGTCCATGCTTTTTTAGTATTTTGTGCAATTAATATACATGAGTGACAAAATATTTTGTCTTCTATTACTGAGTAACTTAACCACTGACGTTTGACTGGAGCACAACCCAGTATATCTTTTCAGTACCATGATGACATCCTCAGTGGGCTGAAGGGTCCTTTTTTTATAAGATATTCAATAACCTCGTGTGAAAATGGCCCTGAGTGACAAAAACTTACTGGATCATTGGAAACAAAATTGTGTCCATAATCATTAACTGTTTCATTTCTAGTGTTTTCACTAATAAACAATTCTATAATAAATAAAAAAAACAAGGTCAAATAAAATAATAATTAAACATACACTAGTATATAAAATTACCATAGTACAAATTATGAAAATAATATTTATTTTATTCAAATACAAAATTATACATAACTAGAGATAGAAAAATAGAAGTTTGATTGTTTGTAAACTTTAATTTGTATGTATTTTTATTTCATCATACACTATACACACATTCCAAACACATGAGAATTCTTGAGAAAATGTATTATAATTCATTTAAAAATGTAAATATTCGTTATAATACCCTCTGTTTCAGTATTGAATGGTTTCATACAATCTGGTCTCAAGTATGTGTTGTGATCCTCGCTAGATGTATTTGTCTCACTCATTACATTAGTATTAGACGTATAATCAATGGACACGGGCACTTAAAATATAACATAAATGTAATTAAATTATTAAAAATTTAAATTTTGATGTTCCTAGTTTATCATTTTACAATACACACAATTATGTATACAAGTAATTTATAAAAAAATTAGTAAGTAAAACGTTTTACCTTCTATGATAGTAACATCAGTGTCCAACATCTTTTTGCTAATAATATTGATATTACATACACTGGTTGTTTCTAAAAAGTATTCACAAAAACCATAATATATTGTAAAAGAACCTATATCAATTTTGAAAAGTATGTGTATGTACCTACTGTACACACAAAATGCAAATTTATCATACTAAATAAATATAATAGATATAATTACCTTTTATTTTAGCATTGTCAATAATTTTATCAACTTCATTGGTAGTATGATCTTCATAACAATCTTTTAACAAACAAAAATAAAAAATTAATAAAGAAATTATACCTAATAGATACCTTAAATTAATAGTATTTTAGCATATCAGTAATTATATCAGTTCAAAAGGTGTACTAAATAATTACCTTCTAGCTCAGCAACATCACCTTTCAAGACTTCCTGAATATCATCAGCATATTTATTTGCCTCCAGGCTAGGTAATCCCAGATTTTCAATCTCTATAAAATATAACAAAATCAGAATAGTTGAGAAAGAAGCAGAAGAGTTTATGCAACTTTTAAAGTAATAGCATTTTAATAATTAATCACTAATTGTTTACTTATTACATATAATACCTACTACCTTTTAGATCAGGGATCGGCAACTTACGGACCGTGGTCCGGATCCGGACCGCAGAAGGCAAAACTCTGGACCCTGTCAACACATTGTACTTACTTCATTATGTTATTTACTGTAATAGTATTATTATTAATAGAAAATATTTATTTTATTTTATTTATCAAACTCAAATTATAGATATATCATAATTCATTGCAAATATTTTATCGGGCAGATAATAATCAGTTATTTTTCACATTAAATTTCATGGTAAATTATTACTATTATTATTGTATAATAATTTACCTATTAGGCTATTATTGTAATTTTATAATCTAAAATCTAAATTTACTGTAATAATTAGATATTTTTTTTTTTTTTTTCATACTCCTAATATAGTAATTTTTAATATAAATTAATTGTAATAACTAAATATTTATTTATATACTGCTATTTTTAAAATATAAAGATTTGAAAAAAATGTTTTCAATGGACCTCATTGATTTATTATTTTAATCTTTAGGATTAGGACTCCAATAGAAATTACTTGCCGACCCCTGTTTTAGATCATAGGTATTAACTATTAACCCTCACATCAGTCACATCTTTATAAGTTGCACACACATTTCTATTTTAAATTTAAAAAAGGACGTTCCTCGGACTTCGGAGATATTAGTGGTTTGTTATAATTAAGATTTGAATGCAATTATATTGTATTCAAAAATACGATTCTGAGCGAAACTCG
Organism: Eriosoma lanigerum; assembly: GCA_013282895.1. Classification (NCBI taxonomy): domain Eukaryota; kingdom Metazoa; phylum Arthropoda; class Insecta; order Hemiptera; family Aphididae; genus Eriosoma; species Eriosoma lanigerum. The sequence continues at coordinate 36,052,415 of CM023360.1, forward strand.
ATATATTACTATATATTATACTGATTGGTCATTTCTCTAATGTAGAACACCTATGTGAGTACTCAAAACAATTTCCAAGCGCCTATGATCAAAACGTAATTAGTTATCATGAAATAAAAAAATTTTAAATAAGGGAAACTGTATATTTGCTGATTTTTTGGTAGTTTTTCTTCTATAAATAAGCTAAATAAAGTACCAAGTAGACAAAATTTTTAACCGAAAACATTTGCTTTACGTCAAAATCGGACCATTATTTCTACCCGAAAAAGTGTCTTCATACATAAAAAAAAATAATATCATAATATTCAATTATACTAATACTAAAAAAATATTCAAATTTTAAAAGCATATAAAAGAAAATTGTCGATCACGATTTTCAAAATATTTTATTAAAAAATTAAGTAGTTTATGGTTAAGCATTTATAAAATTTTCAAAACCAAAAATTGCAAGTAATATTAAATGTTTTTGGAAAAAAGTTCAAAGCTCTATACTTGGCCAAAAAATCAATCAATCGTTTTCCAAATTTCTTTTTTTGTATAATGCAGAACACCTATCTTGGTATTAAAAAAAATTTTCAAGTTACCATAATCAAAACTCAATTAGTATTCATGAAAATAAAAAATTTAAAATAACAGAAACCGTATTTTTGTTGATTTTCGGGAATATTACCTTTAAAAGCTTATAAAAAAATTTTCTCTCAGGATTTTCAAAATATTTTGTAAAATGATTAGTATATGATTAAACTTTCGTAAAATTTTCAAAATAATAAACCAAAAATTGTAGGAAATATTAAACATTTTTGAAAAAAAATTAAAAGCCCTATTCTTGTGTGAAAAATCAACCAATCCATTTCAAAATTTAACCACACTTGTATAATACTTATGTTTATAATTAAAAAAATTTTCAAGTCCCTACGATCAAAGCTTAATTAGTTATCAGAAATTAAAAAATTTAAAGTAACAGAAACCTTAATTTTGCCAATTTTTCACCATTTTTTGGTAGTTTTTCGTCTCCCAAGGAAAAACTTTTAGGATATTAAAAAAATAAGCCGAATAAAGTACCAAGTAGACAAAATTTACAACCGAAAGCATTTGCTATACGTCAAAATGGGATCATTATTTCTACTCGTAATCGTGCTTTCAGACATAAATAAAAAAATAAAACATGTTTGTAAAACCAATACATTCATCGCTTCGCTCAGAATCTAAATATATATATATATAATATATTATACAACAGAACATCAACACAATATTTAAAAATAATTAACCTTACCATCAGCTTCTGTAACGTGAACACCAATAGAATTTTTTTTCGAGGTTCTATCCTCATTGTGTGCTCTTATTTTTCTTCTAGGTACATGAAAAACACATTTTTAGTTTTAATATGGGTTCGTTATACAACTATAGTATACTCTACCTATACGTTTAAAATCTTAAATAGTTAAATTATTAAAGTCGAATTCATTAGGTACTTACTTTTTCCTGATGTTGATTCCTCGTCAACAAACGAATTGTCTCGTTTTTTAAAAAAGAATTTTGATATAGTTTTCGAAACTTTTGACCTTTCAACTACTATTTTACATGTACTTATGTGCCTTTTCCAATTGGTATCATTTAAATTGGATTTTTGTTTTCCGCATAAGCAAACCAAACTCTTATGTAATTCAGACATTTTAATAAAAATAACAAATAAACATTATTCATTAAACACTTAATGATACTTCGAAATTAACTAGGTACCGTACATTAAATTATAATATTCATAAACCACCGTTTATAGTTTTATACGTTAATACGTCATACAGGAAACAAATGTTGAATTAGAATATTTAGTTCTAGATATAAAAGATATAATAAGCAATAAGGTATGAACGGAGCACAATAAAATTATAATTAGACTTTTTGTATTTGTATATTTAATTTTGTTGATCCTTAATGTGTATTGTAATATATAAATAACTATTAACTGGTAAGTGACAATAACAACTAAAAGTAGGTATATCCACACGTCTTATACAGACAAAAATACGCTGGGCTCTGAAACGATCTATTTATGAAATTATTTCCATAAACTGCGTATTAAAATTAAAAACGCACGTATCATACGTGGCACGTGCCGAAAACCAAATCCCAGAAATAATCAAAAACGATTATAATCCGAAGACCAAATACCAAAATTTTAAAATCCGACACCCTGGTTGGAACACAACCGTTTTCCTGCATATTTCCAACAGTCGACACCGTAATCGCATTATATATAGCAAGACCCTGATTAAATTTATTTAAAAATAATTATTTTTTACGTCCGAGTCACCGGGTATTTGTCATCCGAGTGGCCGTGTGTTATGCTATCATAATATGCGAGCTTACGAGCTGGTGGCGCGGGGTTCGATTAAAGTATATATCAGAATCATTCTAATAGAATGTATCGCTATGACTATTCCCCCAGCGACAGCGCATGCTGCACGTCTCATGCCTGCAACTGCATACTGTATACTGTTACTTCTTCTTCTTTCGTGTCGTTCAGATCTCGGTCATCGAAAAAGTCACCACTGCTGCCGCTTTGTCATTTGCCAGGTCTAAATCATTTTTATTGCAAGTATAAGGGCTGGTCCTGAAAAGGGCCGTTTTAGGTTAGGTTTTAGGTTCATTAGTATAGCAGTTAAAGTCGACTGAGATCCGTCCGGTGGTGGTAAGATTGGTTAGCGCTAAAATCTGTTCTAGAAATATCGCTATGCAGGGGGCGCCGCGTGCAGGCTCTTACCATGCCCCCCTATACTGTTACTGCAACCAGCGTAGAGATTTGTCAACTAAATTCAATTAATTAGTGAAATACAGCAAGTTCTGTATGTATGTCTACATCATAAAATAATTCCTATAATATGTCAAGCAGTCACCCACCCACCCACCAAAAAATCATGTGTATCCGTTGATACACTTGAGGTATAGGGTAGCCGCCACTGGGTAAAACCTCAAAACATCTAAAATAACAAATGAAAGGGGAAAATTCACGGGATATATACATTGTTGACGAACTTGAATTTCATTATTTTATGATAAATAATTTTCCTGTTTATTTGATAAGTAAATAAAATAATAAATATCAGTACTCAGGGCCGGCGAGAGTGTGGGGCAGGGGGGGCAGAACCCCGAGACCCGGACTTCCGGGAGGGCCCGTTGTCAGAGGCAAATATTACTTATTTTTATACAAATTATAGTATATAAGGTATATTATATATAAGTTATATAATAAAAAATTACGAATTAAACCGTATACATTCGCGCCCGTTTTCTCAAAATTAAACAAATAGTGTTAGCGGTGGAAAAAGAACTGGCCAAAAACACCAACTTGGACGTAGTTATCAATGCCTTTGCTATGGAAAAAGCCAGAAAGGGAACGCTTTAACTGAACCTAATTATTCTTTAATTACTGTTAAATAGTTGGTTACACTATTTTCTTCAATATCAATAAAAGATTTTATATACTAAATTATTATGTTTTTTTTTTATATTCACAATTCATTGCATTTAAATATTAAGTATAACTATTGTATTAAAGTGCTATATATATCTTAGTCAAATATATATAATATTATAGGTGTAACTCAAAGTGTACTCAGTCTGATTCATACACAGTAACAAGGAAAAAACAAAAAAATTAATTAATGTATTATTATAGTTTATATTAATAAATATTAAATACATTAATAGTTTAACACATTGTACATTTTGTTAAAATTTCAATGGCATAGTTTTCAAACCAACAACTATATGAAAAAATTTTAAAATTAAATATTTAATTATATATTATAATTTATTTATATTTAAATTTATTGTACAATAAACAAATCAAAATTTGAAAATATATTTTAAAACTAAATTACACCATAAATTTACTATAGATCATATCAACATTTAAATTTTTAAAAAAATTAAAAAATTACATATTATTATTATTGTTATAATGATTATTTTGAAATTGAGTCCAATCCATATTTATCTGTACTAGATATTTCTTTTAAAACATTAATATTTTTTTTTTATCTTTTAAATATTTAAAAGAAATCAGCACAGTTAAAATTTTTAAAATTAAATTCTACCGTCATAACACCTAATATTATCTAATAAGAAACGAGTACGTTCATTTGTTCATTGATTAGTTATAAGAGAGAATACTTTCTCTGTACTTGCATTATGTCCAGAAATTGTAAAAAATAAACTCTGCTATTATTTAAATTTCAAAAAATGATGTTGATTTTTTTATTAGAAAGTCTTGTCAGCTTTTTTTACTTTTATAATACCATAATATTATTATGTTGTGTAGTTCATACAGGGTAACATATATTAAAATAATTATACACTTATAACATTAACGAGAAGAGTAGAGATCTAAAGATACGGTTTTTCAGACACGGTTGACGCTACGCGACTTAACAGTTAACATTTATAGACGCCGCGGCTGACATTTACACTGCTTTGACAGTCGCGGCGCGATTCATCATTATGATTATACTATTATAAATTATCAAATTTGTTTCCTATTGAATATTATTGAAATAGTCAAAATATCTGGATTAATTAATTTCTTGCATATTATTAGAAATATTTTTTTACCTACAGTATTACAATTTCTAGACTAGGTGATAATTGGATGGGTTAATATTTTTTTACTACTCTACACTACTGCAGTAGATACAATTCTACAAACCGTATAGTAATAAAATAATCTATTATGGTTCAATCAATTTTTTTTGTATGAACCATTTACATTTTATCACCATTTCTAAAATCAAGAATTATAATATAATGTTTTTCTCCTCATCTTATAAATTTAAAATATTATTATTATTATTTAAAATATAAATTTCGACAACGACTTGTCAATGTCCCGAGGTTTTAAATCAAACTGTTAAGTGTTTACACATTATAAACGTATCAACGTATAATATTTTGAAAGCCGTGTCTAAGAAACTGTACCTTAAGTTCATGATTAGCCAGTAGCCATTATAGGTATGAATAATGTACAAATTATCAGATCCGTGCCTAGCATAATCAGCGCTCAATGCCAAGAATCATTTCTAACGCCCCCACCCACTCTACCAAATATTTTTATACTTATAAAAAGTATACATAACATTAGGGGACAGATTCGTCAAATTTACCTTATTTTTCAAATTAAACATTTTTTTCAACACGTACAATGTACTAACACTTTAAAAGATGATAATATGTAAACAGGGAGAGAGCCTTTTTTGAATATATTTTGAGTATAATATTGATAAATGCAGTAGTAGTAATAATTATTATACGTTTTACTTAATTACTAATTCACCAAATCTGTATAATACATAATAATAGGTATGTTATTGTGAAACGTGAAAAAAATATGAATTAATATGTTGAATTTTCAGTAATATTACTTAGATTATGAAAATGCGTTTGGCACCCCAGTGCACACGCACCTCTCGCACCCCCCTAAGCACGGCCCTGCAAATTATATACGTGCGCGTGCAACGGTCGCAGGCCGTTTATTTTTAGGCGAATGTTCGCCGTTACACTTACACGTTACACCTGTAACCTGCTGGAAGATATTAAATAACTGGCCGCCTATTGTGTAGCTTTTGTCGCGACGACGTTATAATCTGATGAAAGCGTCTTGCCGTCTTGGCGACGGTTACCGGGTATACCGCCCGCGACGATTCCGTTTTACCGCACAATATACATACGACATACCACTTACCGCGGTCCGCATTCCGCAATAACCGCATCTATTTGCGGTGATTTGAAACCGCGGCGACGTGAGACTATATTAATTTTAAATTCAAATACTGTAATGCGTTCTCCGAATCTCATGGTTTGCAATTGTATACACACACACATCACGGTACCAACTACATACCTACCCGGATACTGGGTAGTTGGTAACTACGTAATGTTATATTTTTTTGTTTATTCGTAATGACCTTATTTGGTATTTCATTTAAATTACCAATTTAAGTCGCAGTTTGCTGTTGATTATTTTACACTCTCGCGAATTTTAATTTTTCAATATTATTATGTTCGTTTTTGTTTCCCCAGTGTAACAGGAGATTAAGAGATTACTCGTGGCGATTTTTACTCCTAGTGTAATAATCACCGTCCACACCGGTCTATTTTCTACAGTGCCGGATTGTAACCCGGCGAACATTTGGACTTTAGACTTTTGGAGTAGTGTGGCTGTAGCGTGGTGGGAAAATAAAGTAACGAAAAATCACGAAATTTGAGTGACCGCAAACCTAGCAGTGTGACGGTGGCGCATTGGCGTTGCGTAAATGCGGAACATATTAATATAATATATTATATAATTACAGAACCACAAAATAGACAAAAGTAGGTAACTACTAAAGTACTAAGTATTATTTTTTAAATAACACTACTATTAATACTTATGACTAAGTGAAATAGTTATCATAATATATATTACTGTTATTAATTTATCATCACATAGATAACCTACCTACACGCTACACACACATTTACAATAAAAAGGAAAAAATATATAATATAAAGATTTCCATGTACCTATTATAAATAATCTAGTTTTTATTTATTACGGCCACCACAACGAAAACACCATCAGCGACCGCAACATGTGGTGCATCACTTCCTCACCACACTACTCTTATTTTTTTGATTAGTGTGCGCCCGGTCTAAGAGTTTAAGACGCCGGGGAGCAAAACAAAACAACGTTGCATTTTTACTTATATGTACTTTACCTCACCCACCGACCTCTTCCAGAATGTATAAACAATTTATATTTATATCTTTTATGATAGTATTATGAGTTATAATAGATAATCATTTTTTTTTTTTTAAAATACGCATCTGCTATTTTACTTTTAAATGTCAATAACGAGATTAATAGTCAAACTAAAGTTTAATCCTTCATTAGGCTTTAAATGATATGTAAGCTCAATAGTGTAATACTTATTAACTCTTAGCATGCATATCGTATATCTACATTTCTGTGTAACAATAGGTGCCTATATAATAAAAAAAAAATATATAAATTTTAGCACTTTAAAAAGTTATTTGGCATTTATAAAAAAAATATAAAATATGATAAATATGATAGGTATTATACTAGCCTGTATATTTTTTTGTTTATTCCCAATTTAAAAATAATTGATCATTATTAAAAGTATTTTAACGCCGTTATTATAATATAAAAATTGCTCCCCCCCCCCCTTAAGCACGGCCCTGATTGCCGTATCATCTGGATCGCGGGTTCTTGCAAAACGAGGACGTTCACGTTCGCAGCCCCGCGCGCTCGTCACGCGCGGGCGTGCAGCGTCGGTACCGGAGCAAAGTTTATTTATACCGAGACGGGCACAGCCATGGGCGGAGCGAGATCCCAGCGAAGACGGAATATAATATTATACATAAGCGCAACGCTCGCGTATGGCGTGTATATATATTTATATATATATAAATATATATATAGGTACGTATTTATATTGTTGTTCGTACATCAAAATGGCCTAACGAATATGATGCTGAATAAAATGTAAAAAATACATTTAATTATATTATATGCTATACGTCGCGCGTGTCCAGCCGAGTTCAGTGCGTACGTTTTCTCCGCAGATACGCCATATTATTATAATATTATGATCGCGAAACAGGTGAATAATAATAATATTATAATTTAATACTATAGTATATAGGTTACCCGTATCTAACACAAAGCTACAGTTAACGGGCAACGATATACTAAAATAACGAAAACGGATCGCACGTGAGTGTCTGCGTGCGCTGCGTATTACTCGTACGTGCGATCGACTTTTATTTTTCATATTACAGTTTCGCCGTTTTGTTACATAATACCGTTTTATTAATAATTGTTATACGAGTGAGGAGCGTGAAGAAATACTCGACGAGAAATGCACCACGTCAAACCATCCGCAAAAGGAGACCCGCTGTGTCCGCTCGGATTCCATCCTCAAGTCCGCTGGCCGACCAAATGCAAACGGTGTTTCAGGTGAACTTTTAACGACAAATTTATAAAAATCGAATGTGTGCAATATACTGTACGAGTGCACGACTATACGTTATATTGTCTACATAATACATACATATTATTATTATATATGAGAGTTTAAGATATCCATTGAAATAGTTTTCTTCTCAAAAACTATACACACAAATAAGACATTTTTAATATTATCAAACGTATCATGAAGAATATGTTATAAAATCAATTAATATGCATAGTCCATTAAAAATTTTGGTTGTAGCACTGTTTCGGTGTTCCTATATACAATATATATATATATATGAGGAGAATAAGGACGTGGCTAAGAAATTCTATGAATCAACATCGTTTTGATAGCTTGGCATATTGAAAAGGATATTTTAAAATAAATAAACAAAATATTTTCATCAACTAAATTTTGATATATTATTTAAATCTAAAAAATCTAGAAAATTAAGATTGTAGCTTGAAATTATTTACATTTTATATTATCAATTATATTTTTATTACTATTAAAAAAAAAAAAACAACGTTTTTATATACATATTATTATATTTTTATCATTATAAGTTATAGTAAAAAAATTGTTGGGGCTCATTGTATTACAACTCTAAATATGCCCATGATTGTGTTTTAAATTTTAAAATAATATTTTAAATAAATAAAACATTGAGATAGTTAATAATAGGTAGGTATCTCGTATCTATATTATATAATTTGCGTTTCGGCAGTTCGTGTGTAATAGGTAGAAAATGAATTGTAATTTATAAGTTGAAACATTAAAATATAGAATAATAACTGCCTTACCATAGATGTAGCAACGGGAGGGAATTTGCCGATTTGGGGACTATAGTCCTCCCAAAAACTTCTTTATTCCCACATTATTTAATTAAATTTATTAAAAAATGTCTAAATTAATATACATACGAAGAATCAATAAGACTCAAGTCCCCCTAATTCTTTGGACCGTGCTACGCCAAAGCATCTTACCTACTTATTGTAAAAATAAAATACAAATCTAATATCTATATATAATAAATAATAATATATACTATTATTAAACCTATAGTTTATAGGTCTCGCGAATATTATAAGTACTTTTATGTATTAATGTCGATTTTAGAATTTTGATGACATCTAACAAAATAAATATACTTTTGTCTTGTAAGTAACTCCATGTCATAATATTGAATCCGGCCAATGCGTTACGGGTAACGTCTGCACTGCCAAAATTTTGCGGTAATTTTTGTTGCGGCAAAATTAAATACGATTGTAAACATGATGGATAAATTATTGATGTACAATTGTTATTAATATTTAAAACACAGTGATCAAGATGTACAACAAAAGTTATTATCATCGGAAAACTGGAATAATGAAATTGTTTAATATGTAATTCAATATATATAGGTGCATATGCCATATTTATATATAATTAATTATATTAATTTAAAATATTTATAAATTAGATTAAAACATTTTTTTGATAATTATTTTGTTCTTACTAGACATGTACCTAAAACTCGAAAACTCCAGTTTTCTTTTCGTTATCAATTTTAATTGGATCTTTATATTTTTTATGGAATTTATGCTATAATACTCTTATTTTTTGAAAGTGCTAATAAATATACAGGGTGACTTTCGAGATTTGACAAATGAAATAATTCTGGTTCTACACTATATTTTTTTTTTTAATTTTATTATACCTTGGCGCTACAATTAGGGTATAATAATTTTTATTTTTGTTTCTAAATAAAAAAAAAATTAAACATTTTTTTTTACTATTTATTAATTTTTAATTCAAAATAGCCAATTTGTAGATTATTATATATATATATATATAAAAAAAAATTAATATTAAAATTTCTCCTTAAAGTGTTTTCATTTATTTTTAATGATTTTAGTTAAAGTATAGTTAAAAGCATACCATTAATGCATTAAAAATATTAGCTTTTACCAATTGTTAAATCCCTATTTTGCTCATGTAAACTTATGAGTTATGATATTATAATAATAATGAAAACATGAAAATTTTTATAAACTTAAAGTCTTAAACCATTTATGCTTGGAGTGCTATAATACTCTAACTCCTCTACAATTTTGTTTAGATTTTAAATATAAAATATAAATATTTAATATAACTATATTAAAAAAGATTTTAGGTAGGTATTTTTAAAAACAAATAATGAACACAATTACATATTGTACATTTGCATGTATTATTATATTAATGTATATGCATTGTGTATTTTCATTATATTTAATATTTATAAGTATTAAGCATTAAGTATTAAGAATCTTTCACAGCCATAAATGTAATGGGCTATCTATCATATGCAAGCATTTTTTATGTTACAACTGTACATTGTTAAATTAAAACAAAAACTATTTTTATTTCTAGAGATTACAAAGATCACTCTAACAGAAATAAGGATACTAGCAAGTCTTCACTTAGGAAAGATGATACTACATTATCGACTCCCGTCTTAAACAATGAGTTTGTAATGATTATAATAGAAAAGAAAATAATAAATATCGTAATGTTTAATTTAGGATAACAAATGAAGCAATGAATTTAAAAAAAAATTCATCAAATAATTTTAATGGTTTAAATGATTATAAAGTTGATAAAAGCTGTGGACCTAGTCGAAAAACTACATCTTGGACATCAACACCAGATTTGACGGCACTTTCGGACAGTGTTACATCTCAAATCGGCAAAATAAAAAGTAAATTATTATAATATACCTATATTATATTTGCATTTTATGTCTAAAACTAATTATTTATATAATTTTTAATTCATTATTATTCCAGATAACGAAGAAGAAATTCCAGAATATATAATTCGGAGAAGAACAAATCTTTCACGTACAGATTCAATGGATGTACCTAGTCCACGAAATAGTTACAATGGAGATATCGTCCAAAATACACCGGTGCATGTTAATATCATCATAACAATGTTAATATTCATTTGGGAAGTTAAAATTTCACAAAGGTTATAGTTTTAAATTTATTTATTTTAGATTACATATATATCAGATGATAAAAATCTAGATAATGATGATGAAGATGCCTTTAGTTTAGCCGATTCTGATGCTACAACGGATACTTTTGCTACTGTAATAAATGATGAAGATTTACACGTAAAGATTTTGTATTTAATTTAATTTACAAAATAATAAGTATTTTATTTTTTTATTTTCAGGACCAAGTAATAAGCTTAAAAGCTGAATTAAAATTGATGAAGCAAAAATGTGAAAAAGCAGAACGAGAAAAGAGTGATATTCTATTAAGACGGTTAGCATCTTTAGATACTACTCCAACATCTCGTACAACAGCTTCTGAAGTAAAAAAAAAAAATACTATAAAATATATTATATTAAATTTAAAACTTTTTGTTAGTTATTAAAACATCAACAAAAAATAAATGATTTAAAATCTACCTGTGATAGCCTCAATGATGAAAAGAAATTACTTACACATCGTGTTCGTGAATTAGAAGTTCAGCTTGATAAAAATATGAATAATAAGATTAAATTAGACGATATCCAATTGATTCGTTCTAAACTAATAGCTGCTGAAACAAAAGTTGAGGAGTTAACAGAAGAAAACAATGATTTAAATAAAGAAATACGTAATATGGAACAAGAGGCAAAAGATAATTTTCGGTAAATATATAAGTATATAATTTATTTTTATAACTGTTTTTTTCTAAAATTAAAATCTTGTTTTTACATAATTTAAAAATATTCTTCATTTTAATTTAAAAACACAAAATACTTATTAAAATATTATATAAAATAAAATGAACAAGACAACAAGTACACCCATAAAAGCCGGGCAATCAACTCTGGGCATTCTTAGTTCGTCACTTCGCTCTTTTGTGAAATTAGTGGTGGAATGGTGTTGTGTTATTTTATAATAAAGATTTCAATGCATATTTTTGCACTATTGCATTCAAAAAACGATTAATTCTAATCAATACTCAGTTTAATATACAATATACTAATAATATTAATTTTTTTAAACTCTTTTTTATTTATCAAATAAAGTGCAACAGAAAAATAAAAATAATTAAAAAAAATAATGAAATTCATGAGTTTGTTAAAAATGTAGATTTCGCAAATATCGCCGTTTTCTACTGTTATTATAGGTAGGGATTTTTTCTGTTTTATTAGAAAAATATTGAAAATTTTGAAAAATGACATAAATAAAGAACCAACTAGATAAAATTCTCTACTGGAAGTATATACCCTATTTGTGGTATTGGTACACATATATGCTATATACTAATCAAAAGTGCTTTCAGACATAATAAATATCATATTTCTTGGATTTCACTCAAAATTCCAATTTCAGGATTGTTATTTATTTATTTATTTTTAGGATTTTAGGTCTTAACATTTCATATTGATGTTTAACTTTTGTTTTTAAAAGTCTTAAAACACATTTTCGGGAAGAAATATTTATCCGATCACAACATGTTGAGTATACTTTAGGTAGAAAATTGCATCTTTTTGGTACTTTATTAAATTAATTTTTTGAATTTCTCAAAAGTGTTCCCTTGAGATATGAAAAAGTACCAAAAAATGATAGAAAATCGACAAATTTGCGGTTGTCGTAAATTTGATTTTAAATATTTTGTGATAACTAATGCAGATTTTAACGTAAGGGTTTGTAAATATTTTTGAGCATTCTCATAGGTAGTTTACACACGTAGTAAAATTTTGAAATGGATTATCAGTATAATAAATTGAGTTTCACTTAGAATCGTTTTTTTTGAATGCATTATCTTTGTATTCTGTAACGTCCAGAATCAATCTTCCCAAATTATTTATTTTGTTTATATTGTATAGTAGTTTTAATTAAAAAGTGTTTAAATTAAAAATTACTTACTAAAATATTTATAATTTAGATATAGGTAGGTATATCTATTAAGTATCATTTGAATTAAAACAAAATATTTATTTTAGAGAAGAACAAGATAATGAATTTATTATACTAAGAAGAGAGTTTGATCAAGTTTCAAAAAATTGCCGAATTTTAGCATTCAAATTAAAAAAAGCTGAGAGGCGCATGGAAGAATTAGATAATGAGAAAATTGAAAATGACAAAAAAACTAAAGAGGTTTTAAATATAAATAATATAAATAATTTATCTTACTACAAATTTTAATTTTTACAGTTAATAGAACGACTTCAAAATGATTTAGAAAAGTCGAAATCAAATGTATCACAAGGTGAACAGAAAAAAAGACCAATGTTGGGTACAATACCTAAATCAGCATCTGGAGAAGTATTTGTTGTTTTTTTATAATAAATATAATAAATTATTTTGGTTTGTTTTTAAAAAAAATTTAATAATAATAGAGGGTTTCAAGAGAGTCTTTAACTCGAGGTGATTCACAAGAAGATCCAGTTCAACTTCAAAGAGATTTACAAGATTCTATAGAACGAGAAGCAGATATGCGGGAACAATTAAGATTTTCAGAAGAACAAGTATGTATTAAAACATTTAAAACCTATTAGTTAGGTTTAGATTAAACAATAATTATCTAATATAAATCATAGGCTAAAATATTGAGAAGCAAAGTTGGTCGTTTAGAGGAAGATAATGAGTCAATGGTGTTGCAACTTAAGAAAATGGCTACAAAAACAAGTATAATTATTAATATTTACTTATTATAACTTTTTAATTATAAAAATTAAGCTTGTTAGGTTAAAATTTACATATTTATTTTTAGATTATCGTCAGACAAATATTACTGACAGGGATGAAGGTATATCAGATGTTGAAGACGCGACAGAACTAAAATTACTCCTCGAACTGAGTGAACAAGTAATTTAATAATCTTTTGTATTTTACATTTTTAATTATGGTAAATTAAATACTTATTCATTAATGTATAGTATGTAATAACCATACCTATCTAAAATTATAAATAACATAACTCTATAATATATTGGAATAAATTAATTATATTTACAATAATTATATAGAAATTATAATTCAAATTACAAATTAATAAAAGTTAAAAAATTCTTTTAGGAAATTACAGTGTTAAAAAGAAAAATAGAAGAATTGGAAGTCGAAAAGGATCAATTGAAAACTAAAGTTGTAGAATATCAAAAAAAACTATCATCTAAAAGTACTTATAAATCAATATCAAAAACTCCACCAAATAAGGTATGTACCTATTATAATAATATGTAGGTATATAAATAATATATTTAAATTTTTTCTACATATTTTTATTATTATAGACTAAAGAGGTTAAAACTGATTTTGACAAACAAATAAAGCAGTTGGAAGCTAAAACAATAGATCTCGAAAGCCAACTTAAAGTAAAAAGAAAAATATAAAAATTTATTTATGTTTAATTTGTAATGCATGTATTAAAGTAGTAATAGACTTAAATTTTCGCATTTTTAATTGAATTTGTTTTATAAACATTATTTATTGTAAGATATTTATTAAAATGTTGATATTGTTTTTAAGAATGAGAGACAACAAATTGAAAAATTAAAAGAATTACATAAAAAAGATTTAAACAATAAAGATGAATGTATAAAGAAATTACAAGATAAATATACTTTAGAAGATAATAAAAAAATATTGGAAATTCAAAATGAATTTGAGAAAAAATTAAAAAGTAGGTTTGAATTTGTAGTTATAAAATATATGTTTGAATCATAATTGTTAAAAATAATTTAATGATTTTAAAGAAATAGAAAATGAATTGACAAAAGAGCGAAAAAATTATAAAGATATTTCAAACAAATATGAAGGTTTACAAAAAGAACAAATAGATATTAAAAGTAAATTAACAGCAGAAAAAGAAAAAATACAAAGGTACCTTTAAAGTATATAGTAATATATAAGTATATAATTCTTATATGGTATAATAAGTATTTGGTTTATACATATTGATTCATTTCAATTATTACTTAGTTTATTAGAATGCAAAAAAAAAGATCTATTAAAAGTTGAACTGGAATTAAAATCATTGAAAGATAAATATAATAGTTCCAATGATGTGTGGAATAAAGAAAAATTAGAAATGCAGGTAAAATTAACAGTGATGTTTTTTTTTTTTTTAATGATAAACTATATAATAAGTGTATTTATTGTATATAATAATATATATTTAAATATTATAGAAAAAATTGAAAGATCTAGAATTTGCTCATTCAAATGATGCATGGTTAAAAGAAAAGGAAAATATGAAAACAAATTTAGATGATAATTTAAAAGAAATAAAAACATTAAATAAACAATGTAATCAGTATATAGAACAGATAGAAAAACTTAAGAAAGATGTAAGAAACAAATTAAATTAATCCGTAATTAATAATCTTAGAGCTTACAAATTTATAAAATATCTGATGAAATAAAATACTTTATTTTTAGAATGAAACTTTACAACATAATTTAGACGACTTTGAGAAAGTTGTGAAAATCCAACACAGTAGGTCAATGGAGACAGAATTACTGGAAAAAAACCTAAAAGATATCAAAATAAAGTAAGCTTCAATGAATGTGTTTTGTTCTTGTCATCGAACATCTTTTCAGGCCATATAAATTCTCTAAATATCTTATGTTTAACTAATTTTAAAGAATTTTATGTATTTGCTCATTGTCAAACAGTTTACTGTATACTGTATATTTATTATTTGATATTTGACGCTCCTCTTCTTACTACCTTGATAACTTTTTTCAACATTCTTATGCAAATCATTAATAAATATTATTTAAATAATTCCTACAAACATACTGATCAAAACTGATTTGTTAGACTAACTAATTAACTGTATTAATTGCTAATTCTCATACCAATTTTATTTTCCTACTCTCCTCATTTATTTTTGTTATTATAGATTTGTCCCTTGTTCAATATAATAAAACAACATAACATTATTTATATTTGACTTTTTTTTTAATGCTTGAATATCAACTTTTATAGATTATACAATGAAGAACAAGCTAGAAAAACTGAAGTAGCTGCCTTAAAAGTGCGTTACGATAATCGTATGACTGTTCTTTCTGAAGAATTAAAAAATAGTCAATTTCAAACACTTAGGTTTAAAAGAGAACGTGATTCATTTAAACAAATGGTAGATTCGGCAGATTCAACCTACAATAAAGGAAATCATGTTCAAAATAATAATCAGGTATTAATATTATTATTATATGATGTAAGAATAGTAAAATTGATTATTATAAACATCTGTACGTTTAAACTGAATAATATTAGAAAGAAGAATTCCATGTTCTACAACAACAAGTATCTTGTATGGAAGAACAACTTTCAGAAGCAAGACTTGAATGTTCCAGATTAAAAACAGAATTGGTATCTGAAAAATCAGCATGGGAAATAACAAAGTCAGAAATGACGTCATCTATTAATAAAGTCAGTTTTAAATGTTTACATTTTTATAATTATAACTTTGAAAAATATTTAACTATTTTAGTTGGAAGAAGAACGATTGTTAAATTCTGGAAGGTCCAAGTTAACAGGTTTGAAGGCCAGAATGGAACTAGCATGGCAAAAAGAACGCGAAGAACAACAGCGACTTTTACAAGAGACATCTACATTAGCTAGAGATTTAAGGCAGACCTTATATGAAGTAAATTAAAATAAGAGTATAATTATTTCTAACAAAATATTGAATTATACATTATTAAATATTAAAACACAAAAGTATAACTTATGTATATTGTAAGGTTGAACGAGAAAGAGATAAGGATAGGTTAGAATCCAAAAGGCGTATTGACCAACTTACAACAAATATGGAAGTTGACCAACAAGAAAATAGAAAGAAAACTAATGAGGTTAGATAGCATAATATTTTAAATATTAAAACTATTTTTTGAAGTTCAATTGATAATTATAATTAAAGTTAAAACAGAAATAAGTCATTTTTAATTATTATAATTATCAATTCAAAATTAAATATCTACAGAAATTAAGTAATTTAAAATTTAAATAAAATTAATTTTCATACAAAAAATATATAATTGCTATATGTGTAGCATTTTATTATAGCATTCTATATATTTATAAAACACTATATGATTTAATATAATATTATAATAAACTTTTAAATGTTTATCTATATATGAAAATAATATAAAGATTCAAATTTTCAATTTTATTCATTAGATGCAATGTGATCTTATGGATCTACGAGATGCTCATGCCAAGTTAAGAACAATAAATGAAAAGTTAAGAAAAGAAAAAGATAAAATTGAGCAAGAATGTGAGTCTCTAAGATTGTGCAATGTTAGAATGCGAACTGATCCTCAAATTGAGGTTAAAATTAATAATTTATCACAATTAATTAAAAGTTTAACTATGATGTATAATGAAAACTTTGAATTGACTAATAAATCATTAAATTCACTAAATGCACCAACACCTCCTGCTAGAAGAAAATCATCAATGTCTAGAGAAGCATCACCAGATATAAATTTCAATCATGGCATGAACAACAATAATAATGAACAAATCAGACAAATATTGAACAAAGTTAATGAAGCAACTAAAGAATTAATCATAAGTACAAATCAACAAGATGTCAAATCAAAACGTGCAGTATTTGGAGTCAGGTAAGTTCTGATGGTTTAGGGTTTTCTATTTAAGTTTCAAATATTGAAAACACATTTCATTTTTAGGTCATCATCAACTGAAAATGATTTTCATGATAAGCCTCCAATAAGAGGTAGTTTGTATAGAAAAAGTCTTTCATTGGAACAAAATTTTGGAAACACTGATCAAGTAACTTTATTTAATTATTATTTATTAATTTAGTATATCTATTTAAGACATTCAAATATTTAGGACATATGGAAAAGAGATGAACTCAGCCAGTCGAAAAATAGATTAATAAAACAACAAAATAGTTTTGACAGGTAAAATGTAGAAAAACCTAAATCATTTTAATAAATTATACTATAACTCAGTAATTTAGTGGGAAGGTTTTCTGGGGTAGACAGACAAGATCAAGGTATAGTATGTGCAAAATAAACATATTTTTGTCATCATCGTAAAATGGTTTCTCGAGGAATGTTATACCCGCTTATTATTCATACAATTTTAATTCATTTTCTATACCATAATATATTTCTTTCTAATTCAAACACCATTAGCCTCCAAAAATTAAGATATGTATCCTACAAAAGTACCTTCGCTTGTCAATAATTATTTAAATAGATTAGGACAATATACTATAGTTTTTAATTTAAATTATGTAATTTACCTACTCACTTGGATTATTATTTAAATTTAAAAAGTTGAATAAATTTAAATGTAATTTATGCTAATTTATTTTTAGTCAACAATCAAATAGTTCTTCTAAAAGTGATATTGTAATTGGAGAAAAATCTAAGAAAAAGGGACTTTTTGGAAAACTAAAGAAGTTAACTAAAAGTTCAAAAAGTTTTGATAATGACAATGATTTGGTTAGTGTTATAATAAATTAAATTTGTATTAATAGTAGTTGTATATTTTAGTTTCATTTTTATCATTATATTCTATAGTCATTTAAAAGCAGTAACAGTATTCACAATGTTGATGTATCATCTAGTAACCAACACAGGGGAAAACTCACAGATGTATTTAAACCTTCGACATTACCTAAGTATAAAATATTATTACAAATGTTAATGAATACTTTTATCAACTAATAATGAAAATAATTTAGCTTGAAAAAAAGATCCATGTCTCCATCAATATTTAGAAGATCAGAAAGTTCAAGGACATCTCCATCACCATCATTACGGTCTGATGAATATGAAGACATTTCTTAGAATATAAGATACTGATTGTGGTTATTAATAGTTAATAATCTCACTATTTAGATTGATTGATTGCGTAAAGTGTAATTACGTTAAATTTGAAGTATAGTATTATTTATGCAAATGTTCCACATGTATATGTTAGGGATGAACATTTTTTTGTTAAAATTTTTGAAACATTGAATTATAATTTATTTTATAAGTAATTAGACATTAATTACAAATGTATGATGTGTCACTAAATGTAGCTAAGACCAACTGTATGTGATAAATATTTTAATGTATAAGAAACTTATGTTCTATATTATGAAAAATGTTTTTGTTTTTTATCATTTCTATAGATCTGAATATGATTTTGCTTGTATGATTATTGACAAATGACAAATATAAAATTTAGAACATTAGTTTTTTTTTATAAGATCCTTTATTATGAAACATTATACAGCTTAACAATTGCAATTAAAATATGGAAGTTATATTTATATTAATTTATAATTAACATTTTTTCCTTTTATTTAACTAAATACACTTGAATGAAAATAAATTCACATACTTAATAATTTAATATGCCTAATATTTTCAATTCTAAACATTTATATAAACAAAATTGCATAGAAAACATCCAAAATTTGTTTTCTTTAAATGATAAAATGTATATTTTAATTGAATTGACCATAGATTATAAAGTCCCCCAACTTTATATAATCGTTTTAATTACTAAGCAGTATAGTGGAAAACCATAGATGAAACTTTTTTTGTTAAATTTTTTTATAATATTTAAAGAAATATAAAACATTAATTTTAATAGAGATATATTACCATGTAGTCCATTTTATTAATGATAACTAATGTATTATAATAAAAACATATTTTAATATGGTAATAAAAAACAATTTTTTTGATACTAATTTTGTAATCACACAAGGTAGCATTATTTTTATTTAATGATTAATAAGGTATAAGATTTTTACAATATTTTCAGAAAGATTTAAGACTAATAGGCACTAAAAATTGTTGCTAATACATTAATAAATAGCTACAATTGTATTTTAATACACATTACATTACAATGTAGTGCCATAAAATCTATGGTTGGGTCCTTTTCCATATTTTTTCCAATCAATTCCAGTAATGGAAGGTTCGTCTGGCAAAGATTCAAGGCCCTTAAATTGAACGATCATTAAATTAATTTTGTAACAATACATATTATGATAGTATTCATATTAAAACATAGTTTTAACATATATTAACCTACATCAAATAGGTATGATACATTGATTAATTATAAATTTATTATATTTTATAATTGATCAATGTATAATATACATATTATATAATCTTACTTGTGCCTTGTACGGGTCTCCAGTTAATTCCCAGTCTCTAGCATAATACCGCTGAATCCAAGGTGTTCCAACATCACGCCTGTAAACCTATAATGAATAAAAAAATATTATTTATCATCAAATAGATTTTTAAATTTATTTTAATAAAATTAAAAGGTAACATTGATAATTTAATCTCTGATTTAGAGATTTAAAATTATATGACAGTTGCTTATTGATATAATTGCTTGATTGTATAATATCATAACTAATTATAAATGTCAATATGTACGTTGAATTTTCAAAATTATTGTCGCAGAAATGTATATGTCGACTAGAACTGTATGAACATTTTTACATAAAATATATAATTAAATTTAATATGATTATGTAACACTAAAATAATTATTTTCTCTATTGGTGGCCATTAAGTACCACAGAAAATATATAAAACTGTAATACAATATCGTTGGGAAAAACTTAATTATCACTACTTACGTTGCCAAGAGACAATTTATTTGTCAGCGCACAGAACTTTTCGGGTATGTTCAACAGTACGAATATGATGACCGCAGAAGGTAACGCCTCGTACCACATTTTGAAATCGTCAAAATATCCGAAACACAAGTCATAAAACTCGGAAACGAAAACGATCCAAACCACACGCTCTTGCCGAGTATGCGGAACAATAATGCTCTTCTCGGTTTCCGTCCTCCGCGTTATCAATATATCATCGGTCGAGAGAGTAAAACGGAAACGACGACGCGACCTTGCGCTGATAAACACCAGATGTCGACGTCCATCGCGCCAACACTTCGTTCCGAAAACGCCGTCGACGACAGCTGCGACTCTCGATCACCGGCCACTCGGCCGCACTGTTTATCTCAATGGCGTTTGTTTGTTTACTGGCTATTCACGATTGGCTCCGAACACATTAGCTGCTCAAAATTTGCGGTGCGTTTTTTTACGCCTGAGAGTCCCGACTCGCGTACAATCGTACGCGTCCTAAATGGTAAACAGTAAATAATAATATTATTTTCCCGGCCCGCCGACGCCGACCGTTTTTTAATTTTTATTTCACCGTCACATCTCCACCTCTGTCGGGTACCGCCGACGGTTCGGGTTTTTTATTTCGGTTTTTTTTTTTTTATAATTGCCCGCTATTGTTTTAACATTCAACTTTTTTCAATCTCCCTACCCCAACGGCCGTGTCCCGCGCCAGTGACACTTTTCAAATTTTCTAATCGCCGAAGACATCACCGCCGCTGTCGCGCGCACGTATGTATTGTTGAAAGGGACGGACGGCAGACGCGTCTCCGCAAAACCGTAATATCTCGCCGGCTCGAGCGATCATCAGCGGCCGCCACCGGTAATCGGTATAACACAGAACAGAGTAGTACTCTGCCACCGAAATGTCTATCACGCCGTTCAAAAAACGAGTCTGCTACTATTACGACAGTGAGTATAATGCGGATTTCATTGACACCCTGTCATCACCTTGTTTTGATCCGTTTGGTATCGGCCGTCTGTATCGCCGTCCTACGACTTCCACCCCAACCGCATCGGTTGCATTCTCTTTCATCATATTTATTATTATAGCTAGGCATACCTACGATTTCTTGTATTGTAAGTGTCGATTATTACGAGCCAACCAAGACCCTTCGATGTTACGTCGTCCATAATCCATTGCGTTCAAATTATCATAAGCTCACTAGACTGTCTTGACAGTCATCGATACCCGTTAGGTTATTGTCTTTATATGATACAGTATATGATATTAGTTATTATACAATGGTTATTTCTTGAAAATGTTTTTTATTTAGTTTGATTCTGATGACGTTTTAAATTTAGAGTATCTGTATGAAGTTAATGTTCTTATTCATTTTATGTGCTTACTCTGTGCATATGAGATTTATTTATTTTTCAATTAAAAACAAAAGATTAATATAATTGAAGTTGAACTTTTAATATGTATCAACAAGTTGAACATACTGTATAACTAAATTGTTATAAAAATAAATTCTCAAGAAGATGTTATACCTGCATGTTCTTCACCTAGAAAATGAAGAATATAGTAAAATCACAGCAATGCAGAACTTAAATTGTGACGTTTAGGTTAAGCTTATATATACATCTATTAGCAAATATAAAGACAAACATATTTTGGAGGGAATGTGAATATTATGAAAATGTCATATCTGTTTTATATATTAACAAATGTATAATATTTTATATACACAGTATTTTTTGGCAGATGATTTCTTACAAAATAGATTTGTTATTCCTTTAAAAAATATGGTTCTCTTTAAATTTGTTAAAAAATATTTATACTGTTCTCCCTAAATGTCACAAACTTCTGCATTGCTATGATTTTACTATATTCCTCGTTAGCTAGACAGAGCATAGAGATGTATTGAATTACACGCGGGTATAATATCCTCTTAGTTATAGGTATAAAAAAGGGAGGATGTTTTTATTATTAAATAACATGTATTACTCTTTTGAACTCTTAAATTGTGATACTTCTAGATACCTCTATCATTTTTAAATTCACCGTTAGTACTTAGTTTCCATATTAATTATGTATGTAGGTATTTGGTATAAACACTTCTTTTGTAAATTGTTTATTTTAATTTTGATTTATCTCAATTAAATTAATTTAGTTAATATCAAACAACATTGGAATAATATTAATTTATGTTAAAATAATTAAATAAATAAAAAGATTATAATTTTTTTTAGTATTTTTTTAGAAGCTTTAAATTAATTTATTTGGTATGTGCATACTAAAATTGCTAACTGAATTTATGATTTGGTTATAAATTGTAATAGGTACATTTTAAGTAACTAAATGATACTACTATTATTTAATATCTTTGTGATAATTATAAAATATGATGATTCCATACATAGAAGTAAATTATAATTAGATAATTGATTATTGTTAGTTTATTACATAGAAAGAGATAATGATGAGACTAAATAGTATTTTACAGTATTATCTATTGAAAAACTAAATAATTTAGGTAGTTTTTGTACTACACAACATAGTGTTATGTATGTGTATATATATATATAACATTTACTAGTGAAGTAATGTTTGATATAATCAATTTATTCTATGAATTTATTATACTAATATTATTTCTATAGTATTATATCTCATATTAATTATGATACCAACATTTTAATAATAGTATGTATAGCATAACATTTATTTAGCAAGTGTAATTAATTTTGCATTTAATAGATAAATATATTGATCAAAATTATGTTAAAAAATTGACCTAGATTAAAATTAAATTAACTAGATAGTTAAAAAGATAAGACATTTGATTATTATAAATTATAGATTCGAAAAAAATTAGTACTTTTGTCAAATTTCATAGGCATCACACCATTTTATAATGATATTTGATAGTAGTTATGTTTTCATAAAAAATATGATAAATATTTGAAAAAATAAATGATGATAAACATGGTTAAAACTGTGTTATATAAATTCCTATATACAGACAAATCTAAAAATTATAAATAAGTGGGCTTAGATTTTTTTTCCGTTTATTATATTTAACAGTGCTTGAATTGGTAAAAGTAAAAGAAGGGGGACTATGAGACTATAAGAAAAGTATCATCCCTTGCAATGATTAAATTCAACCTAATTTATGGGGTCTTTAAAACATTAGAAGAAGGGGTACGCTAATTTTTTTTTAAAAAAAGAAGTAGTACTTCCCCCCCCAATTCAAGTTTCAAGTATATACTTATTATCAGTATACCTAATATGTAAATTAATATTTTAGATTCTACATACAGTTATTCAAAGGTAGATGGGACAAGAGGTCCTACAGCCTTGTAGAATTGACTATACCAGTGATTCCTAAAATTAGGGTTCCATAAATTAGAACTGCTCATAGTGTTTTTTTCTTGAGTACATCTATGATAATAAAAAAAAAAATCTTCCAAAACATCCACTTATATTTCATATGAAAACCTTATTGAAATTTAATAAGTTAATGAGTAAATAAATTTAATTCTCTGAAGAATATCAATAATCATTGGTTTTTATTTTTTTACAGGTGACATAGGAAACTATTATTATGGACAAGGTCATCCTATGAAACCGCATCGGATTCGAATGACTCATAATTTACTTTTAAATTATGGTTTATATCGAAAAATGGAAATATATGCAAGTCAAATAACATATTTTATATTTACAATATTTCCAATTTTTAACTTAACTAATTTATGTAAATAGAGACCTCATAAAGCAACTGCAGAAGAAATGACCAAATTTCATAGTGATGAATATATACGGTTTCTACGAAGCATTCGACCTGATAATATGAATGACTACAATAAACAAATGCAAAGATGTAAATATGTGGTTTTTATTGTATTTGATTCATGAATGTAATTATTTGATTAATTCTTTTAGTTAATGTGGGCGAAGACTGTCCTGTTTTTGATGGTTTGTACGAATTTTGTCAGTTATCAGCAGGTGGTTCAGTAGCAGCAGCTGTAAAATTAAATAAGCAATCTGCAGACATATGTATAAATTGGGGGGGTGGCCTCCATCATGCAAAAAAATCTGAAGCTAGTGGATTTTGTTATGTTAATGATATTGTACTTGGTATACTTGAATTACTTAAATACCATCAACGAGTATTATATATTGACATTGATGTTCATCATGGTGATGGTGTTGAAGAAGCATTTTATACTACTGATAGAGTTATGACAGTTTCATTTCATAAATATGGTGAATATTTTCCTGGCACTGGTGATCTCCGAGTAAGTTATTTTATAGTAAAATTATTAATTTTAATATTCGGAATAGTTTGTACTCTGATACATGATGC
The DNA here is from genome assembly GCA_013282895.1 of Eriosoma lanigerum. Classification (NCBI taxonomy): domain Eukaryota; kingdom Metazoa; phylum Arthropoda; class Insecta; order Hemiptera; family Aphididae; genus Eriosoma; species Eriosoma lanigerum. The sequence goes on from CM023360.1 coordinate 36,077,419, forward strand.
AACATTTAATATTTGATATCAATAGTCCTTCAATTTATTTTGATTGTTATTCATTATTTATTTTTTACTGGATATCTTGGAATCTCATATTTATTGTTTTTTTGATTTTATTTCATATTGACGTCTATAGTCTGTTAAAAATAATAAAATTAGTCCACGACTGATTTTTGTGCAGTGATGTAACATTGTTCCTCGTTTTCGTTTCAAGTTCTACCTGCAGTGTCATATCATTCTGGTATCGATAATTATTAATTAATATGTATACCTAATTTATAATCAATTGTGCCTACCTAATAACTGGTGCACAGTGCATAGAACTGTTTTGTTCCAATACCTGAATGCAACGCAACAAGTATTGAATGCTACTAGTGATCAACTAGGAAAGAGAAATGCTTGACTATGGATGACGAAAACTACCCTTCTTGTTTTGAAGAGACTGTATGTTTGCATTAATAGATAGGGTTATAATTAATACTTTTATTCAATATCATCATGTCTCAAATATTTCGATTTGACTATCTGCTAAAAAGGTGTTATCTACATTAACCACATTCAATTTCATATAAATGTAATAATTTTTTTTATATCTACTAAAAACTAAATCATAATTTAATAATAACTATAACTATTTATATTATTAATTTTATATAAATAAATAAATAATGCTGCTATGGCATATTTAATACAATTAGATAATTAACTCAATATTCTTTTGATTTAACTATAAAATTTAAACTATGGATTAAAAGTATACATTTTGAATCATTATTCCTTTTTAAAAAAATATTTGATAGTAGTGGCGACGTGAATACAAAAACAAAATTGATAATGGGTTAAAAAAAATATGTTGTCAAAAAAAAAAGTTCACACTGTTACTGATGTTATTTTCATGAGACATAAATACTACAATTAATTTGCAATTTTAAATATAGATTCCATCAATATTTATGCATAAGTTATATTTTAGATTTTTCTTGTTTTTTTTTTTTTTTTGTAAATGAGTGTGACATCATTAAACTGATTGAACTTTGCTCTGAAAAGTTTCGTGTCCATGACTCATCTTTATGATGGAATTAAAATAAATCTATTATCATTCATTTCTTGATGCTTCTGAAAATCTGTAGTACATTAAGTTAAATTTGTGATAATAAAGCCATTATGATTAGCCACTACGAGTACAATTATTAACAAACGAAAGTAGGTTCTTATAAATTAAGTTAGGTAGGTTTGAAAAAGACTAGGTATAGGCTAAAAAAGAGAAGAATCCAATATGACAAAAAATATTTCCCTTAAACACTACAACTATTGTAAACCTAATTTTTTGACATAAAAATAATTATAAAATATAATAAAATACTTTTATATATATATATATATATATATATATATTCTAGGACATTGGTGCTGGTAAAGGAAAGTACTATGCAGTAAACATTCCATTGAGAGATGGAATGGATGATGATAGTTATGAATCAATATTTGTTCCAATAATTACTAAAGTAATGGAAACATTTCAACCTAGTGCAGTGGTTTTACAGTGTGGGGCAGACTCACTTACAGGAGACAGGCTGGGATGCTTTAATTTAACTGTTAAAGGTAAGATTGGTTTGCAAATATTTTATTTATTTATAAATGAAAGTTTGTTAATTTTAAATTTATCATTTGTGTAGGTCATGGTAAGTGTGTTGAGTTTGTGAAACGTTATGGTTTACCATTTCTAATGGTAGGTGGAGGTGGGTATACTATAAGAAATGTATCGCGATGTTGGACATATGAAACAGCTGTAGCTTTAGGAGCTGAAATAGCAAATGAATTGCCATACAATGATTATTTTGAATACTTTGGACCTGATTTTAAACTTCATATCAGCCCTTCAAACATGACAAATACAAATGCTACAGAATATCTGGAAAAAATTAAAAACCGGTTATTTGAAAATTTAAGAATGTTACCTCATGCACCAGGAGTTCAAATCCAAGGTAATTACAATATATTTAAAATTCTAAAGAAATGGCTTTTGTTGAAATATTTTTAACATAAGTACTTTTGCGTTTTTGATAAAAACTCAACATTAAATTTATTTCAATTTATAGCAATTCCTGAAGATGGTGTACGCCACGAATCTGAGGATGAAGATAATGTTAATCCAGATGAAAGAAATCCTCAGTCTATTACGGACAAACGGATTGCACCTGATAATGAATTTAGTGACAGTGAGGATGAAGGAATGGCTCCTGGAGTTGGGGGTGGTGGACGAAAAGATAATAGGTATAAAAACTTTAATTTGTATTTATCCTATTATAGTAATTCATATTTATAATATAGTTTTATAATACTTACAATATTTTATCATTTTTGAAATATATTTTTAGATCTTATAAGACAGTTACACCTGCTAGAAAGCAAGCACGATTGGATTCAAATAGAATGGAAGTTGATGAACCAGAATTTAATATTCTAAAAGGTACTTACTTTTATTAAAATTAGTTTTATTACAGTTTTTAAACTGTTACAAATGATGAATAATGAAAAGTTTTCAGTCAAATTTAATTCTTGTTTTTGTACAGTTAATAATAAGTTTGTAATATAAACATAGCACCGAAAGTATTATGAATTATTGGTTTTAATTAAAATTTTGAATGTTTGATTTTAGATGAAAAAGAAGATAAATCTGTTAGTTCTGATGATTCAAATAAAAAAGACACCGTCAAGTCGTGAATAACAAGTGTATATAGTTTTTTTAATATTGAAATAACAATGATTTAATGATTTAATGACATTAAATTATTATAATGTCAATCATTTGTGTACATACATTTTCAATAATTAGGGCGGTATAATGTAATTTAGTAAATAATTTTATTAATAATTACTAACTTATGGTACGTAATTGTTAACTTTAATAATAATACCCTTTATAAGTTTTGAAATGTATGTAAGCTGCGAGAACTCTAAATTATAAAACAAAGAATATTTTTTCACTATAAAATTATTTCTATTTAGATATTAATTTAACAGCAGTTAATTTATTTACATTTATGTAATTAGATTGGTGTATTGAGCAGCGAAATTTTTTTAAACAAGTGATTATGGTATTATCTATAATTTTTCTACGTTTTATTGTTATTATAGCTAACAATTATTTTGAAATATTAGGTTAATTTTTTTTACAAATATTTTCATCTTTCACTCACACAAAATCTAATTATGTTTATAATTGTATGTACAGATTGACATATCTTGGATATACATATTGATATGCATTTAGTTATGAAATTATTAAAAAAATTAAATTAAAAAACTAAGGCCTTCATTATACAGAAATATTTAGTGTCAACTAATTTGTATAATATTTCTTTTAATTATCAAATCATTGATAGCTTTATTATTGAAAGGTTTTATTAAATAATAAGCCTTATGTAAGGTAACAATTTTTGATCCTAATTATGTATTTTATTTTGTATTATTAAATAACTATAAATATATATATTTTTTTTTTGTATAAAAAAACAATAAATACTATTTATTACTTTATTTTATAACTGCTGTGTTTTTAATATATTTCCAATTATAGATTTGTATTGTTACAGATTTTGCATAATTAAGTTCGTTATAATCAAAATGTGGTAAACTGGTGTTTTATTTTTAATGCATATTTGCATAATTTTAAGCTTCAATCTTATATATTTTTTACATTTTTTATAGGTTTTTTTTAAATAAAATTAATTTATTAAATTTCTAACCAGTTTGCGCAAATGAAAATTCTGTCTCATATTGTGTACAAAGCAGAGTATTAGTTAATAAAGAAATCAATGGGTATATAATTTAAACCAGCGTTTTTGGTTCCCTAATAGTTTTAACGAGTTTTTTTGGGACAGGTGTCCCATGACGCTTTAGGGGTGGGTAGTTCGTGGTCGATTGAATGATATATGTAGTCACAATATGTGCTAATATGTTAAATAAGTAGATTACAACTTAACAAGTATATTTTAAAAGGCGGAATATGTAAGTGCGATAATGAGATAAATTATAATAATTTACAAGGTGTTTGAGATTATATGTAATTTAATTCTCTGTTTTTCATAACCACGATTTCACTTTATTCCTTGTAATGTAAACCTTATAAACATAGCACTACAGAAAAACGTATGTTATCCAGAACTTTCGTATTAAAGAAATCAAGATTATTTTAATTTTTTTTTTTATGGTTTGTGTTGGCAGGGAGGGGGTTGGTGGTAGTTGGGCCAAATATCCAACTTAAAATGTTCACACTGCCACTGATAGTAGGTAAACATTATATTACTTTATAACAATCATAAATGAGCAAATATTTTTGTTGATACAATTTACTATTAGTATTGTCCATGTAATTCCAAAGATGGTATAAAAATTATTTGCCAGTAAAATTACAAATACTATAATTTTGAAAATTGTTGTTTTAGTGCTAGTTTACACACACATACAGTTTTTCGAAATGAATTTATTTATAATTTCTTTAATATAATTTAATCAACCTCGGCCAAAAAGTTTTGAGTTAACACCTTGTTTTTATGATTTACTGATTTATATCTATGAACTCTACTAGAGCGTTTTATAACATAAATATATAATTAGCGTAGTAAATGATTAATTAACAATAATAAAACTAAAATATAGTAGTTATTGAATTTTTTAGTATTATTTTTTAAGTACATAGTATATATATATATATATATATATAAATACACTTTTAATAATATTGTTAATCGTTAAAATGTTTTAATCAATTAGGTCACATTCTTTTCACAGCACAAGTATGAAGTAAAAATTATTGTAGTTTGTGGTTCATATTTGAAAAAAGTACCTACTTTGTAATTTTCATCAATATCTGTTAGACATACTTAATACACAAGGTGCATTTTTTAAATAAATAATGGTTTTATAATAATATTATATTGTCCAGCAATAGTTTTCAACTGGTGATACGCTGAAACCTTATTAGGTGGTACACAAAGAAAATCTTCATAAAGATTTTCGAAATTTATAGGAGGTGGTATTTGGATTTAAAAAGATTCAGAACCACTGGTTAATGGTTATAAGCGGTTTAGAAGAAGAATATATGTAAGCATTTTTTTTTTTTTATATATCAAGACGTGCAATTGTGGACATAATCGTATTTAAATAAAAGTGTAAGATGAAATTCTCAGTTGGGTAATTAAATAATTCAAATGAACAAGTGTTGTAAAGTTGTTTATTTTAAAAGTCTGTCTGAGTGTCATAAATTAATGGCAATGGGAGGGGCTATTTATTGAGGGATTAAATTTTGCAGTTTATACAAGCAGTTTGAATTATAATAATGGTATGTATTGGCGAGGGATCTAAGCGGGTCACATAGGCCCTAACCATTAAGCAATGAGCCTAATGCATTTGTTAATAAGTTATTCTATTTTTAGTATCATTTGGTACAATATTTTTATTTTATTTTTATGACGATTTTTGAATTTTGATCATAATTACTTTGAAGTAAAATAATGTTTAATTAGGAAATCTAATCTAACTTTATAGTAATAATAATAGGTATCCTTATATACTTTATACTTTGTAGTCAATAGAAATATGGATTTTTTATCGCCAATAAGAAATAAATAATTAACTAATAAACATATAGGTACTTATTACTTACACAGTTTTACACATTACATATGATACAATATGCATTTTTTTATTGTTAATTATTATATACCTATTTAATATTATTTTGATATACTGAGTATAATTTATTATGCAGAAAGTTCTAAAATAAAATGATAGGTAAATAAAAATAAAAATATTTTAACTATAACAACGTAAATATAGTAATCAAATACATAAAGGTACCTATTGGAATAATATTTTAGTATTTATTTAATTATACATTTTATTTACTAATAAATTAAATTTATTCTAAGTGTTACAACTACCTAGGATTTTAATAAAATATAAATGGCATATTATTTCGTGGAAGATATAGAATTATTAGAAACGACTTTGATTGTGGTGCAAATACTTAAGGCATGTTCAGAATACTTTCCTGTGCCGACAACTGTTGACGGAGACGAACTAAGGCAAAAGTTGAAGAATTTGTATAAGTTGCATACTTTATGGACTGAATACAATTATTCATATCAGTCCGAAGTATACAAACAGATTTGCAGTAAGTAGCTTTACAATTATTTGTAAAATAAACAGGAATAAAATATATGACACTTGAAATGTAAGTAGGTATTTTATTAAAAAACATATATCCATACTGTAGTGAACCTACAAGAAACACGTTCAATGTTATAGTGACGAATTCAGTGCCACTGAAAGATCTTGTAATTTACTTCGAGGTTGTATAGAATAAACTTTATGATTTAATTTAATATTAAATACTTTTTTATTAATATAAAATCACACACCAAAATTGTAATAGAAATTTGAATATAGATACTTATCGTATCTACTTGAGACTTCATTTAATGACGTACACAGACGTCTTCACAATCTGAAATAAAATAAAATTTATGTTAGTACACAATACACATACAGTATTTGTATTAATAGATCAAAAGTGGGTTAAAGGATGTTTACGACAAATATTTAATTACAATGTTGTTTTCGTACATTGACTTAAAATCCGGTCTTGACCTTTGATTGTTCTCTCAAACGTGTAAACAACATATTATTTTCAATTCCTCAAAATATTGATGCAACTAATTATACAAACGATTAATATGTAAATAGGTATTGCAACCAAGTCAATGTACCTAGCACGGTTTACTACAATACTTATAGGTAGCGTCTGAGATCTCAGTATCTCGCACAAAAAATTTTTTTTTTTTTTTGAAAAGGGCTATTGGTATGCACGTGCGTTATAATTTTTTTTTTAAAAATATTTATATTTGTAATTCAATATAACTACCTTCTTCTTTGCCTTACCTCTCAATTATACAGATACTAGGGTTAACTATATTCTGTTACATCTCGTCCATTCACACCAGTTATCTTTATATCACTCCCTATCCCATCTATCTGCCTCTTCTTCGGTCTTCGTTTGTTTGCTTTTGTTTATTTACTTCGATTCATACAACATTGGTAACCTCGCTACTGGCTTATTAATTAATAATATTAATATATAATACCTAATTTTCAATTTTATTTGCATCCTCTTATCTCACAAAACACCCGAAGCTTCCATCCATCTTCATCCATTCACACTTTATCTTATTTTTCATGTCCTTTTAGAACTACCATTCTTTTGTAGGTATTACCAATACTAAGAATTTGATCGTTAATCCTATCAATCTATGATAGTACATCATCACTCATATTCAGCATATCAGAATTTCTTGATTCACTTGTAATTCATTATATGTGTCTACTTGAAAATATAAAAATGATATTTTGATGTAGATATCGACTTCTTTTTCTTCTTCTTCTACTTCGTCTTATACTTTCAACTAGATAGGAATTGGCTACCTATCGCGAGGTTAGGTTAGGACCTAATATAGTAAATATATAATATATAATAATAGTACCTATACAGTATACAGGTTAAATGGTTACATAGTTCAATGTTTATATTATTTTCAACAAAAACATTGTGTTTATTCTTTAGATATGTTTTCCAAAAACATTTTTCGATGTTTACCGTTATCGTATAATCACGAAGATGAAATCAACGCTGAAATGATGTGGGAATTTAGACAATTATATCCAGTTTACAATGTATTTACGGCATTTTTAAATTTAAAGAGCTTTGAAGAAGAAAAACTGGTTCCATATGTAAATAAGCAATTTATTGAAATGCTAATGCAGCGATTGGACAGTTGTATTGAAGCAGAGAGAGATTGTGTGAAACAGATCTTATTTAAATTGTTTTATAAGGCTATATACTTAAGAGAATACATAATTCAAGGTACTATTAATTTGCTCGCAGAATACGAAAACGATATTATATCGATCAACAATGGAATAAAGGAATTGCTGGAACTGTTCAAAACTTTTATGCTTCAAAAATTAATTGAGTCGCCTATAATCGCAAAGGTTATTAATTTAATTTAATTTAATTTCAAATGATTTATTTGTTTATTTACAGAGATAACATGTAGGTATTTATAAGAATAGTAATACCTAATATGGGAGTAAGAATAGTAAGATTTTTCTTGAAATCAAATTGAAAATTGATAGTATAATGATGTAAGTTCTGAATGGAAAACACACTTCTTATTTGCATCACGTAATCTGGTATTGTGTTGTACCTTGTACCTATCTATATTTTGTATTTTCTTTGAGAAGTGTGAAGATTTATGCAAAATTATATTCACAATTTTTCAATTGTTATATTATATTTTAAATTTTCAATCTATTTCCCCTCTACTGACTTAAACAAAATGAGTTAGAAATTTGCATTGTAATGACGTATTTATACTAATATAATTTCTAATTAATAATGTATAAATATAAACCCTTTAAATATTTTAACATTTGATACAAATTAACTTAAAACAAACACACGTGTTGCACTGGTTTCGTTTGGTCAGATAACGTAAATATTTTTGTTTAATCTATTGAACGTAACACTCAAATTGCGTGAATCTGGTTGGTATAGGTACGCTGTAGAATTAATAAATATTGATAAAAACAAATTAAAACCTTTAATTATCATGATTTTGTCGTAGATTTGGTCTGTCTTTCTTATTGGTTTCCCTCCAAAGTTCACTCACGTTTACGAGAGCGATTGCCGATTAGAGACGTATATATATATAAATTTATTTTAATTTTAGAGAGGGTTTTGAAAATATTTTCACTTCCACAGATATTGCAGTTTAATTATATACTCATGGTGAGCTTCAGCTTCCTAAAATAATGTTTTCTTATAGTTGCAATACTAGTGATCTAGTCTATTATAGTACCTATTTGAGTAACTATATAATAAAAGTACAAAAATATCGACAGAATCAAAATCAGGATTGGACATTTTATATACCGTTTGTTTAAACGCAATGAACGATAGAAATATTATATGAACTACGTGGTTTATTTTCTATTAACATTTAAAGTGATATTTTTCGATCGGTCAATGTCTATAATAACTGGTAAAATAATTATTTTATTAAATCTTCGAAGCAATAGGTATTAAAATATTTGGTACTTATTTGCCAACATATAAATCACGTTTTATTGTTTTTTCGGTCAGTGGCGACGAAGTACAAAATTATGTGTGTAGTATAATAAATTTTAATGTATCCTTTTATTGTTTAACCAATTACAATTAGTTTGTACAATTTTCTGTTACATTAGTTACAAACAGTGTCGGATCTAGGATTTTCTCACGGAAGGGGGGATATTAAATGTGTGTATATATAATATAATGTATAGGTATATACTTTATTAATATAGACATAAAATAATAAATTTATATTACAAAAAAGCTTTATTTTACCTATCAGGGGGGGGGATATGACCTCCATGTCCCACCTCGTAGATCCGCCACTGGTTGCAAATATAGTCTCTAAATACGCCACTGTAATATTGTCATACAGGTGTTGCCGCCACTAATCAAACGGAACGACCTGTGTGATTACTCGGCCGAGGACCTGCTGTACGAGTGTTTCGAAACTGCTGCACGAGTAGTAGACGCCAACCTGCCGTCGCTTTTCGTGGATTACGCGATCGACAACTGGCGTGTGGCCGCGGCCGACGAGCCATCGCTGTGCCGGACGCTGTCGGCGTTGTACTTTGACGTATGCGGTCCACATTCCAAGCGACGAGCCCGCGACCGGGTGGTCGGCCACGTGACCGAATGCCTGATGACCGCAGTCGGGCCGAACTCGGTGGCCGCGCGCAATGAGTACGTCGAATTTTGTGGCCGGCTGATCGACGAGCGAGTGTGCGGCGACGACGTGGCCACGATGAGGCGCGTGACAAAGGCGCTGGTCGACGCCTACCGGAATCACTCTTACCACGGACGCGTCGACTGCGCAGACCGTCTGGATGATAGACGCTGGCGGCGGACGATATCTGGTCGGCCACGACTGTCGGCTGGTGGTCACAGGGACTTTGATATTGTCGACCGGTTGCGGACGATGATCGAAAACCTGATCGATAATGCGTTTTGAATTTTAATCGGGCTCGTTAAGAGAGCAGAGCGCGTTGCAAATCTGTAAATTTTAATAAAAAAAATAAAAAATAAAATTTTTTTATCTTAAACGAATTCGTGTTGAATGTAATTTTTTGTAAAGATATATTCGTGTGGAGGCCAACGTGTAAAATTAAAAATAATGTTCTCATCGGTGTATAATGAAGGAGTCGAGCGAGCGGTTTTTCATATTTAGACGACTGTAATATATAGGTATTATAATATTATGGTCTATCTATATAATGTTTGTTGTAAATTAGGGTTCCGAAATCCCGAACAATAATAATGGCAGCCAGCGGGGGTTAAGTGTATAATATGATTCTATAATTGGACAGATGGTTTGCATTTGTTCTGCACTACAACGGAAATCTACTTTTATGTATTTTGTTTAAATAAATCCTTTCTTTAGTTTATTTATATATATAAACATATATTTTGTACTCGTCAGATTTTTTATAATATCTTCTGCCGACACAAATACCGAATTTAATTTTAATAATAATTGAGCGGTTATAATCCATTTTATAATATATACATACAGTGGCGTATTTAGGGATTTTTTTGGGCAGTGTCCAAAGTCCAAACAATATTCTTTCTTCCGAAAATATAATTATAGTTTGATAGAATCGTTTTAAGTTTCACCCCTTTATATTTATATTATTATTATTATTTTTTATTATTGTTCATAATATATCACGTTTTACATTTTTACAATTTGATATGAGCCAATATATTTCAAAAAGAAAAAAAAATTGGATGTGTTTTAACCCCCCAGGACACCCCCTAAATACGCCACTGTAAACGTAATTCATAATATGCGTTTTATATTAAACTATTTTAAAATGTATTATGCATACATATTATTTTAATTGGTCGAAAGTTAAATAGTTAAAATTATTTCATTATTTATTTATTACTTTAAACTTGACGAAATTATGAATAGTCTTATCTACGGAAATTTTTCACAAATGTATTTTAAAAAAAATCAGTTGGCAATAAAAGTACACTTATCTAATTTAGTGGCGGATTTGGGGGGGAGTGATTGCCTTACCCTATGGCCCCACACCATTCAGTCAATATTTTTAAAAATATTTTACTTAGTAGGTACCTATGGATAAAATAAAATTATATAAATACTTTTAAGCAAGTTAAACATTTCTATATTTCGTCTCCCTCTTGAATGATTTTCAGATTCGCCACCGATCCAGTGATGTAAATACGAATTTATCTTGAAGGGGAATAGACATTACTTTACACATATATTATACGTTTACCATATTGTCAAGTACAGTGGTAACTGAGAATACTGTTTATATAAATAAGACTCTGGGGGATCTATTCCCCTCATTCCCCCACAGTACTGATACTTATACTCGTAAATTAAACACGCTAGAACTTTAAGCCCATTAATAGGTGTTTAATATATTATTTATTTATATTATATTGTTCAATATCTACTCTGCAATTCAATGGATTTTATTACACTTTTGATAGTGTTAAATAATATATTAATATTATTATCATCGGTACATATTTTACACTTTATGCATAGGAAAATACAAGGCTGAGCAGCAGCAAGCTAATACAATTTTTTGACTGAATCAAGTTAAGTTAATTGACATATTATATTGGAAAAAGTTTACAGTTAATAATTAATGAAATATTTTATTACCTCAGTTAAATTATAAGTGAAGTCTAAAAAATAAATTAACTTATTAATTTTAGTTAACTTAATTTTTATTTTTTAAACGTACTTAAAATATATATATATATATGTTTAATAATTAAACATATATATATATATATGTTTAATAATTAAACACACATGACAAATTTGCAGAGGGCCAAATAAGTAGGTATGCGTTTAAAAAAAGTAATATTCAATAAATGCAATTTTAAAACCAACAAAATATTAAAACTATTATTTCTGATGCCTAATTACCCGATTACAGTGCCAAACAATAAAATAAAATACAAAACAAATTACATTTTTGAAAAAACCATAATCAATTGAATTTATTAAAATGTAAATTTGGATTTAAGGAAATTAAAACGTAATTTATTACGTATTACTAAAAAAGTCAAGTTACAAGTTAAGTTAACAAATGTTTAAATATTAAATGTTAAGTTAAAAAGTTAATATTAATTTGAATTAGTGGCGTATTTATGGGGGGGGGGGGTCAATGGGGTCCGGACCCCCCCCATGACCCTATTGATATGTAAATACTGATAATTCTAATAATAACTTAATATTAGCATTTAGCGAGAATTTGATACTGATCGACAGACACTCTTTATGTAATTTGTTAACTGCTAATTATTAACTGCTTAATGAATTTGTTCCCTTTTTTCGGTTTTGAGTTATAATTTTTTCCTGTGCAATATGTCTAAAATCACTAATTTTTTTACGGCGAGTACTTCTCATAGTAGTAGCATAAATGTGAAAAGATCACGTGATGACGACGATTCGCAAAATGTAAATAAAAAATTAAACACTCAGGTATGTTAATATAATTTACAACAATATGAGTATTAGTAATGTAGTTATGAAATCAAAATATGCTAGATTGTGCTAGAAAAATTATCTGGACCCCCCCCAGCAAAAATTTCTAAATACGCCACTGATTTTGAATTAAACTTTTTAACTCGTCAGTGTCCATTATTGGGAAAATATAATATTATAGTATATAGGTAATATTTATATTGTATTTTAAAATGAAATAATTTGCAAACGTCAATAAAATCCAATCTATTATTTTTTGATATCATGTACACTACGAAACATACTACCGTATTGGTTTTAGTGGTGGCTACCCTGTACAACGGGCTTTTTGAATCCCTACTGCTTTCTGCAGTCTCCCGCGGAACCGCGAAGTCCCTTGCTCACGTTTCATTCAGTCGTGCGTGTGTGCGTTCGGTAAAGTATACGTTATGTTATTATTATTATGTGTTCGTGTAGTTTTTCGTGATTAATGAACACGAGTTCAGCGAGATGACCAATCACGCGATTTCCATGTACACTTTCATTAATTTTCGTAAAAATTATTTAAAAATTTTTAGATTTCCGCATTAAGAAATTCATCATGTACACAACAATGATATGTGCAAGTATCGTTTAAATTACGTATATCGTGTTTTTTTTTTTTTTTTTTTTTTTGTGATAACTATAAAAGATGATGACATGTGATGCGAAATACGAAATAAAATATTGGTAAGTACATAATCGAAAAATTATGAAAATTCATAAAATTGTATGATATATATAATTTATTATTGTCACATAGGTTTTTGTCTAAAATTCTAAATATATTTTTTTAATTAAATTTTTTAATATATAAGATCTCACCGGACAGTACAATCGTGCATAATTAATCTAAATACGTATAATTCTATAGTGCTTCTGACTCTGAGATAATTATTTAACATTTAAGCGAGTTATTATAATAAGTTATGCTAGTAATATTTTTATTTTATAGATAGAAAAAATAATGATTGTTAGTAAGTTAGGTAATTAATAACTTATTTCAAATAGTTTGGATTCTTATTATGAAATATTGAAATAAATATCAAAATTATTGAATTCTTTTGGTATGTTATTAGGTGTAATTCAATAATTATTAATAATTTTAATTCCATTTTTAATATAAAACTGCTATTTAGTTTAATAAATTATTAAATTTAAATACAATTCAACTGTAGGTACAACTTTTTAAAATTGTATATGTTATATAGAGAATTATGATTACATTGATCATATAGTACTAAATACGATTATTATCATAATTTTTTTTTTATTAATTATAACTATTACGTTTTTACATTAAAATTTGTATAATTACATAACCGCAATTATAATATTAATAAATATGCTATTATTTTATATTTGTTCAAGTATAACACAATAAATTTTTTATTAAAATGTATAATGTAATTTATTCGATATTTCTTACATAGAACTTATATGTATATCAAAGGCAAAAATATTCCATTAGAAGATCAAAAGAAGTATTAAAAATATCATGTATACCTATATATACGACAATTATTTCACCTACCTAAGCTTTTATCGAAAACCTTTTTATGTAAGAATACAACAATATGTTTAATGTTTATAGCATAAACTTGAAACAATTTCACTGGATTTTTTTATTAAATATTTATTAATTCTGTTAATATTTTTTGCATACATTCATTCCGTTATTCGTAGTACTTATGTATATAGGTACTACGAATATATATATATATATACTACCATATACAAGTTATAATTTGTTTTAAATATGTGTTAAAAATTTAAATACTTTTTAAATGATTTAATTATTAAGAATTAATAGTTTATATTTTTATTAGTTTACTTCAGTATTAATATTGTTAATACTCGTAATTAGATTGTGCGACCTAAATTAATTATTAGTATTTACGTATACATAATGTTCGATCGATTTAAATCACGTAAAATTTAATTCAGCTTCTTATAAAACAATATAGGTAAATATTCTTATAAATTAAATTAATATACATATCATATAGGCATATAATATATGTAGTTTTATTTTTGTCTACGGTAAATATAAAGACTATAGGTACATTTGGATCTGGATAATAAATAACAATTTGATGCATATAATCAAATTATAAATTATAATTATATTATTTTGCTTGAAAATTGGTCGATGGTATAGAAAAAAATAGAAATGAAAATTTCCAGTTTAATGAGGAAGTCTCTGTTTATATAATAAAATCTGGTAATTCATTCTATTCGTTTTTTAAATCGACACGAGGCCTGTAAGAGATTCATGTAAACAAATTGCCGCATACCTACAATGTCAAAATATACAAACATTTTTATAAATAATATATACAACTGTAAACTCGTGAGTTAATAAAACAGCTGAAACTGAAATGACGTATCCCGCGAAAGACAGTAAATTTTATAATATATATATATATATAGGTATGATTTTTAGATTTTAGAACTATATTAGTTGATAATTATTATTCTTTATTCGAACAATAAATTATTTTTAAATGTAATTATTTCAAGTGTTGAAAACTTCAGATTATCAGAATATTATATTAATAATGAATAATGACTATTATTATAGTATTTCGTTAAAAACGACGTACCTCTACCTAATTATTATATAATTTATACTCTTAGTATAATATATATATATATATATATATATATATATAGATTTTGGCATTATGCGCGTTTTAAACATTATGTAATATAATTTTAAGACTGCAGTAACAAAAATATGGTTGATAAAAATGCTAGTACAATATGTATTTTGATACGTTGATATGACAAATTGACAATTGACATTATGACATGTTAGTTGTTGCGTTACGTAGGTACTTTTTTATATTAGGTTATGGCTTATGGAAGTGTGTTATTATATTTTAATGAATAATATTCGTTTAAAACAAATTTGATTTACATTTGATGAATTAAACAATCATCATAACAAATTTAATACGATATGAATAGCGAGCATAATTTTTGTGTGGTATCTATATAAAATATAATGTACAATGTACATACGCATAAATCAATGTAACATATTTGCTAGTTGCTACCTACTTATTATTTTGCCTAACTAATTTAAAAATAATTCAATTTAATTATTTAAATACTTAGTTATTATTATTTAACTATTTAAAATAGTTAACATGAATTTTAATAAAATATATATAAAAAAAATAACAATTTTCAGTTTTTACAAACTCTTATAGGAGATAGGTACATATAGTGTTTAAAGTAAATATATATCACTTTCTATCGTGGGATCAAGAAGGATTGGTGCGTTATAGATATACACAAAACCATTTTCATAAAAAAACATTTTCGTATATAAAACCAATAACTTCCATGTGACTTGTAATATCTGCCATAAAAAAATATGTATATAAACATTGCATGGTACAAAGACTTTCTATTTTTAAATAATCCGAAAAAAAAATATATTACATATCAATGTTAATAAAAAAATAAAAATATATAGTTCTCAAATTCGTTGTTAAAATCGTATTACTATTTAATTTTTAAATAAGCATCTATATAGATATGAATATATTAATATAAAAGATAATTACCTAGGTATTCAAATTGATAAAACAAAAATTTCTAAAAAAAAAAAACATTTTATGTGTTTTTCATCGATACTTTATAGACTTATACACTGAAAATTACATAAACGGATATTGTGGGAGATTTTGATAACTTAAGATCCAGCTATACCGAATGTTTTAGTCCTATCACAATACTTATTCATTAATTTGTTAAAAATTAATTTATTCGGCTGAATATTTTCAATCAATATTAATTACTAGTTCGAATAATTTGGTTAATGGATAGGATAAAAATACCAAGCCTCCCACAAATATCCGCCTACAATGAAAAATGTACTCTAATGTCTTTATTCAACGTTCAATTCCTAAGGTTTCGTATTTATTTTATATTTATTTTGTTCGTATAATATATTAATCGAATGAGGAATCGTATTAACATATAACATTATAAATTATATATACGCAGTTACTGGCGAAGGGGATATTCGAGAAGCGGTCGCCTCTAAGTATTTCAAAGGGTGGTGGGTGGATTTTTAGATCTGGATGATTATTGTATATTAGGATGAAATATTATATAAAATTGTATTTGTGTATATTTATTATGATCAAGGTACCTTATAGCTACTTATAGTTACAATTATCAACATAGGCGTGTGCATAGGTATTTATTTTTAGGTATTCGACAGGTAATGCAAAATCATCAAAAGAGGCACTAGTATACTCTTGAAGAATATTTTTCTTATTACATAGATATATATATATATATATAGTTCACCACAGGGACACTGTATTTTTAAAATAAATTATTACAAACAAATAAAAGTAGAAATAATTTTCAAATGTTTGTTTTATTAATAAAAAGCAAATTTAAAATATCCAATACGAGTAAAAGTAATAATATCAGTTACAAAATCATAGGTCTAATTTTCTAAGCAATGCTTCCACCAAGTATTTAATGTTTAAACTTGTCAATCGCACTATCATAATCAATGCTACTATTGGCCAATTCCTGTTCAATGAATATTAATAAAAGTGAATCGAGCCGATTGGGTGACATCAAACTTCATAGTTTTGTTTTCTCTAACCTCATTTTTAAAAACGATACAACATAAGAACAATTTGTAACTGCAATTGTTAATAACAATGATAACGTTTTAAAAACATTAGATACAATACATTTGTCTTGTTTTCGTAGAGGAAAACCAATTTAATCAACATCTAATATTCGAATAGACTTGTTAGAGCTACCTGTTTGTATTAATACGATGTTATTTTGGAAAATGCTTTAGCAATCCTATTTCAGAATTTATTCAACATAAATTTTGTTAAAAGAAGACTAAAGTAAAACATACTTATGCTCACCTATATAAATGTTGATTTAATTTTTTTGAAAATCATTTAAATTTTTTACGATTAATAAACTACAAATTATTATAATTAGTACATAGTTAAGGGAGCCACCCTCCATAACCCGTCTGCACGCCTATGAATAATACGATTATAATGACTTTTTCTTATTGATTTAATTAATGTAAAATGTGAATCTGTGGGTGGGTCATTGAAAATTTGTGACTTTTGCTTTTGGAAAATTATAAGTACATTACGCCACTCTACTTAGTGTTAAATTATAAATAAATCGTTGTATTTGATTCGTGTCAGAAATATTAGTCAAAAAATTAATATTTACGAGCAATTTCATTAATATTAACGCTAATAAATGATCCATATCGGCATGACGTTTAATATAGGTATAAAGCGCCTATAATATAAGTACATATTGTATTATTATAATCATCATCATCATACACAGTTTAACGGGCTATTGAGGTCCATCGCTGCCATCACAAGCTTTTTCCATTCTTCCCTATTGTTTGCCATGTCTATTTGAGCTTCTTCTTGAAGTATTTTTTGTAACTAGTACTTGTTTAATGATTTGGGAATCTGCCCTCCATACATGTCCTAGCCATTCAAGTCTTTTACTTCACATATATGAGAGAATATTTGTTCTTCCGTATAGCTCTTGTAATTAATTATTGTGTCTTCTTTCATATCTTTTCTTTTCACTGTTGTATAGAGCATCGTGCATTTTCTCTATACCCCTTTCTTTTAAAAGTAAATATAGTAATAAACTCTGATAGTTTCACTTGGTAATTGACTACCCATATGTCAAAATCGGCTTTAGGTAACTAGTGTATGAAATTTTCTTTGATTCATACGATAGATTTTTTGATTTAAATGGGCTAAATAAGATGAAGTAGCATTTATTGGCATTTGTTAATTTGTTTTTTTATTTCCTCACGCATAATATTTGCTCTATTTATGTTTACTCCGTGGTATTTGAACTTTTTCAAAGAAGAAATTGTCCACTTTTAAATTTGAGTCATTTATCTCTGTTCGCGATATGCACAATAATGCGGATACGTATATTCGCATCTTCGAGACGGAAAACGAAAATATTTCATACTTTATAAAATATTATAATCCTCATCTGCAGTTTTTTTCATCGCGTGCACACGTTCAAGTTCTAAAGTGCAAGGATGTTGAATATACGCATTTCGCATCCGCCGTTGTGTTATACATATAATAGCCATGATTACACTGTGCCCTCTCATTCCCCTATTTCGCCCCTCCATTCCGCCGAGTTTCACGGGACACCCCATATAGCCACCGTAAGGAGGTGCTCATTTTGCTCCCGCAGCAGCTGTTTGTTTTTACCGACACCCCGCGGTACTTGTAATAAATACACGAGCGTCGAGCGGCGACAAGTAGTGTTATAATTGGAACTATAGCGGAAAAGCGGTCATTGACGACGGTACGGTACATAATAATATATAATACAGGACAATGGATCACGTTCCACACGCGTCATTGTGTGCCGGGTCGAGGGGCTAAATTGCGTGGCTTAGATTTTAATTTTTTTTTTTTGTATAAAATTCATATCGCCAAGCACCCATTGTGCTTTCACGGGAAAACAATATCCGCGTGTCTCGCGATAATCTATATCACCGAATGCACAATAGTGTTGATATTGTACCTACACCGTAGTGTTATAAACATTGCGAAACGGATCGGGAAATTCGTTTTCTTTTTAAAATACTATTATATTACGCATAGCTATACAAAAGCACGCGCCAGGAATATTAATGCCGTTTTTTACAAATCATATTTATTCTTCTTTTTCTTCTACCTTACTTGACCTGGCCTCGCTTTACACTCCCAACCAGGTGGGATCGACCACCCTAGTCCTTCACCACCATAGATCTCGATCATCTTACTTCTCGTCCATGCACACCAGCTATCTTCATATCACTCGCTATTCCATATATCCACTTCTTATTCGTCCTTCCTCTCCATTTATTACTTTCTATATTCCATTCCACAACAACTCTCACTGCCTCTGAATCATTATTACTCCTTATTACATGTTCAAACCATATATATCAACCTATTTGTTTCTCATTTTCTCCACAATTTTCGAAACTCCTATACAATTACCCTAATGTGTTCATTTCTTATTCTATTATCTCTAGTCAAACCATACGTTAATCTTAGCATTCACATCTCCACTACACTCATCCGTTGTTCCATTATTTTGTTCACTGCCCAACATTCTGTTTCATCATGAAACATTGCTGGTAAACAACGATATCCATTGTAATTCCGAATGAATCACATTCGTTGCAAAATCGATTTTGGTTCATTTTATTTAAGTATACGTATAATACAGAATAGGTATGTATGAAATTGGTTACGATATGAATATATACACACAGTGAACAGTATGTGCGTTTTAAAACGATTCGCCTCGAGGTTTAATATTAAATTATTTAATGTTACGAAATAACCGTTTAAAATATGTTTTTAACATGACGAACAGAATTTAATGTCACAGGAAAAGAAGTTGACGTTATTATATTAATGCCATTAAATTTATAAACGTTGATTTGCGGGATACCTGCACATAAAAAGGCGTCTAAAATTAATTGACTTCCAAGTTCTTCAACAAATTTTGACCATAATTATTTTCTTATTAAACATACCTTCATAACAATATACGCACGATTTAATAATCCCTCTTATACCTTTACTATTTATTTGTAAAATAATTTTTTTTTATCATTCTGTATAGATGTAAAGTTAATTAAAAATACAATTAATGTTTTGTAAAGATGATAACCATTCGATAGTTTGTTTAATATTTATTGTTTTTATTAAAATTACCACGCGAGCGAATCGTAATTGGAATTGACAGATTTATTTTGTTCTAAACAGATGTAAGTAATAAAAGTGTGAAAACTAAACGACATATTGACGTTTCGTACTTTACTGTATACGTAGGTATATGTTGCAGGAAATAGAGAATTTTTGTACAATGTTCATTGCCCGGGAATCGTGTAAAAAGTTTTAATTAGGTAGCCACAATGTATAGGAATTGTCACATAGGATATTAATATCCAATATTAAATTGGACATAAATATTCGATATTTATTTCAAAAATATTTTGACACCACTAATAAGTGAATAAAAGAAATAATGATTATGATAAATAATTGTAATATACACGTAAATGTATAATATAATATTAAATAAGTGTATATTGTATTAAACATTTATAAATAAGTTTGCTTATTATAACATTTAAAATGATTGTATTGTAAATTGTATTCGGTTGGGTTTGTTTAGGTACTATAAATAAATGCATCCGGATATCCGGTCGTTATTTTGAGTGAGTATACTATACTATTGAGTCAAATGTAGATTGTCTTAGCCCTCTTACTATAAATGTAATATACGAAGTCAACTAATTAGGACTAAATATTATATTAAATATTAATATTATATTAGTTATAAACACTAAAATATACAATCGTTGAAATTATGTTGTTTTATTACTATTTAAATGGTTACTAATATACGAGTATACAGGGAATAAAATCAATGCTTATATCAAAAATAAAGCTAATGAAGACGAAATTTAATTTCCACATTATGAATATTTATGACTAGATTTAATTTTTGGCTTCTCCTGTAGGCTGTAGCTGACCTCACACGTTTGTTGAGTAATAGTAACAAACTGCGTATAGGCTTGTCATAATTAATTTCTTCTCGGAGGATTTATTGTGACTTTGTCGGTGCTGGATAGATGTTTATGAGTTATGACAAACTATTTTACGCAGATGAAAGGGTTTCGTTTCCCCTCTCTTATATTATAAGTACTCTAAATAAAAATACTACGAACGAATGGCGGTTAGGAAATAAAGCAGAAATTCCTATCGAGGATATTATTATAACTTACCGGCATATGGATATGAATGACTCCAAAGTAGTCCAGACGGATTTCGTTCCACAATTAGCTCTGTTTTGCTTTGCAGTGAACACGTTAGTTGCTCTGATACGTTGCCAAACATAAAGTCTTGTATATAGTTATATAAACGTTATTGGATCACTCAACGAATAATTTTAATCGAACTAAAAAATACGAATTAAATTTCATTAGTAATATACAACAGTAATATATAATATATAGGTAACTAGGTAATCAATATCTATATTATAATTAGTGTTTAGTAATATAATGCACGTATATTACATATTTTAATACGATGCAGAAAAATATTTATTTGTGTGGATATTTTTTCAAAGTTACTCTGATCGATAATTAAAAATGTAATTTGTTTATTTTAAACACTAGTTAAAAACTTGGTTAGTTTCATTGATATAAATTTATTAAAATTTTTGACGCAAGATTTTACTGAATGTTCGATAAAGCTATAAACTAAGACCCAACCCTTTTTTCGTCGTTATCTGACGATGAGTAAGTCTATTAGCTTTCTGTCGCTAGCGGATTCGATGAATACTGCGATTATTTTTAATCAACACAATACGATAAATTACACTGTCAAAAACGGCGTAGGGTCAGTGGTATGCAAAAAACGGGGGATAAAAACACCCTCATTCGTTCTACGTTGGGAGAATTTATATATATAATATATATAAGCACATGTGTCACCCTCTCCAAAAATCATGTGTCCGTTTCGCGAATACAATTGTTTGAGAAGAAACTTTATTTCAGGGTTGACACAACAAAGAAAATTGTTATTACTGTACGGGAATATATAGTACAGAACTACGTATACTAATCATTATTCATTTTTATGATCAAATGTAAAATATAAATATTATTATAATGATAAAAATTTAAAA
This sequence comes from Eriosoma lanigerum, assembly GCA_013282895.1. Lineage (NCBI taxonomy): Eukaryota > Metazoa > Arthropoda > Insecta > Hemiptera > Aphididae > Eriosoma > Eriosoma lanigerum. The sequence continues at coordinate 36,099,840 of CM023360.1, forward strand.
AAAAAACTATACTATGTTAGCCAACTTCGTGATATGAATAAACTACCTTGTTTTTGGTATAGGACTACTTGACGTACGAAATAATGTAAAAAACGAATCTAAAATTATTGTGGTTATTATAAGATAAAAAAAAATCCTTATTGTAATAAACATCAATGGAGAATAGATGATTTGATAATCTTTAAATGTAATCGAGAACTATATCATATTTTTAAAGTTTTAATTAAAAATTGATCTAAAAAAAATTGTGTAAATGTCAAATTATAGAATATAAATGATAAATCGATATCAGGAAGTAGAGTTGATTAAAAAGGAACAAACTCATTGGATCGTAAATGGGAAAATAAGTCTTCTCCATTGTTGTTTTGACAATCGCTGTTACTGACATAAACCTAGTTTTACCATTGTGGTGTCATTTACATGAACCCCAATATAAGTACATACAGGTTTCTTTATAGTATTTTTACGTGTTCTTTAATATAGATATTATGTAAGGGATCCAAAGTTTTACAATAAATCGATGACTTACATATGTCACGTGTTTTAACAAAAGTAGGTATACCTATTATCAATTTACAATGCGAAAGATAACATTACATATTATCATTATCATTATCATTATTATTATTATTATTATTATTATTATTTTTTTTTTCATCAGATATGACGACTGTAGAAATAACGGCCTATAGGGGGTCACCTAGACACGGAGACATAACTTCAATAATAGATGGACGAAACAAACGGCTCAAGATAGGAAAAACTATGAGAAGAACAACTGCGCCAATACCGGTTCTTCCTCCTCGTATTCCGACCCCCATGCCAAAGCCGCCAAATGAAAGGTACGGTTTTTTCTGTCAAATGTTATCAATTTATATCAATTTATCATATAGTAGAATTATTTAATAATAAATATATTATATTAAAAGCTCATACATCATAACTTTAGTTCTAAAAAACGGACGTATATGCGCAAAAATGTGCACTAAAAATGATGAAACATGCATAAAACATCTTTTATGAAATATAAAACTTATATTTTCTGTTAAATAAAAATAATAATATTAATAATATAAATAATAGTTATATATAAGTCGTTAGGTATTAAATTTATTATTTTATTAATATTAGATACCTATTGAACTACTGTCTATTAGTAAACAATTTGGCTTTATATACTTTTTTATTCTTCTCACCATATTTAAAAATAGTAACAATAACAATTAAAATATGAAGATTTATTTTATTTGAAACATTTCACCCTGAAAATTACATTGAATATTATAAGATGTGACTCTTTTCTGGTTTTTAAACAGGTAGATTAACCTAAAGAACATAAATTAAATTTGTAAATGTTCATTTTACCTACGTATAATAAGGTGCAATTCAAAACAAAATCATATATATGTACCGGAATACGATAAATAGCAGCTGTGTGTGGATCTATTATATAAAATACGAAATAACCACAAATTTGTGGTTAGGTTAGGTTAGGTTAAGTTAGGTTAGGTTAGGTAACCTAAACTAAATTAAAGTTTAGGTTTAATTTTTAAATTAAACATAACTTTATATTAAATTATTCAATCGAAGATTTTTATGTATAAAACTATGAAATATACAAAAAAAAAGTTGCATGTTTTACTTATTAGTTATCAGTGATCTGTTACAAATTTATCACTCACTTTACCATCTTTATTATATGTCACGAGCCCTGATTATAAGAAATATTTGTAGTTTAATATTTTGTCAATTTACCTATAACATTAATAATAATATAAATAATTGTATACAGGTTAATCTGAATTGTATGTTACAGTATGGAATATTGAAATATATGATAGGTATATTGTACCTAGCTATATTCAAATAATTTATTTACTAATTAATAATACACTAAATTCTTAAAGAAATGTAGGTACAGCATACTTAAAAAAAATTATATACGTTTTATAAATTAAGGAATATTTGACAAAATTAAATTTAGTAATATTTAAAACAATAGTGGGACAACTATTCAAGATTTATCAATTTGTATTAACTATTAATTTTCGGTATTTATTATTTTTAAAGTAGGTATCATATGATATCTATATTTTTTAAAATATATATCTTTAATTGAAGCAATTATTATTTAAATAAGTAAATATTAAAGTATGCTCGATTATTACTATATCTCCAGAATCTATGATTTTCTTTACAGTTTTGTACCCATTGTATTAAAATATTAATCTGAGATCAGAAGATAACTTAAACTTGAAAGTAGGTACTTGTATATCTTGATAACATTAATCTAAAGTTAAATTTGCGACTTAAACTTAACTGTTATATACATATTATATATAATAATATAAATTTAGAAATGTATTATTTCTATTTCAATACTGATAAATGGTTACTATTGAAGATAATTGTATTTTATACAAATCACTACGGTACTATATTTGAAAATATTTTTCTTTTCACAGTACTCCGAAATTACAAATTGCTATTTATGAAAAAACGTATCAATCTTCTTTAGCTGCTCGCATGTTATTATTAACTACCAACTCTGAAAAAGACAATGGGAAGCATATTATATACAAGGTAATTTATTTATATTTATATGGTAATTAATTTATATAACTATATGTTTTAACGTATTATTTTTTAAAATCTTTTTAATCTGTTTTACATATTCACAAATGTTGGTAATCATTTTATATAGGTAGTTAATTTTGTTATACAAATTAACTTTATGTAAAAATAACTTCTCCATTCTTAAATTTTAAATACGTATGTATTAAATTATTATTTATAAGTATATACGTATACTCATACTTTTTTTAATAATTTTCAAATAATCGTTTAGGTTTTTTTTGTTTTATACTAATATTTTTGCCGTTGGATGGCGCTTGAGTAATTCAGATTATTTTCTTAGAAATCCGATAGATTGCGCACAGTTAACCATAATTTGTAAAGTACGTAAAATTATTTATTTTATAAGAAGTAGCAATAATAATATAATGATTTAGTTATTTACCTATTTATTGTTTACGATTTTTGATTTATTTCTACATTTTAATTAAATAATATAAATAAAACAATATTTTCAATTTTTAATATGAGATAGTACATTAATAATTATTAAAAAGTAGGTACCAGCACATTATTATGAGCGAATGCTTAATCGTTTCGTTTATATTATATTTTAATATTATAAAAAGTAACAAGTAAAGTCATAATATTTTGTTTTCGTTATGGGGTAGTCTGTGGGTATTAAAATAACACCAGCCACGTTCTGTTTAATTCACTACAATCGCTTAATAAAAATAATATTATAATATTTAAATTTATATTTGGTTAGTTTTCATATTTTAATTTATTATATTAACAAAAATTACGTTTTGGGAAATTATTTTCATAAATCACGATGGTTTAACTACATTAATAATTATTATATAATTATTAAGTATAATAGCCATGTCGTTCAACAGCGCCATTTTAGTATTTTTTGTAGGAGAAGCGAAAATTGAAGTAGGCCAAGTTTTATGCCGATCGGTCAAATTTTGTTTGATATTAAAATTATGTTAGTAACCGACAACTTCATTTGCGATACATATTTTAGGAATGTACAAAGTTTTTAGTTATAATTTTATTAAATATATATGATTATTCACAGCCAAATAAACCACAAGGATAGAAAATACAAACGACAAAACGGTATAAATATACAAAAGTACACTGAGTCGTCCATGTTATTGTAGATCATGAAGGTGGCGTTTACATGCGATAAAATACGTTAAAAAATAGGGGATCTGTGACCCACCTTGCTTCGCCTCCCCTACATACGGCGCTTCTGATGTCGTTAAAATTATTTACGCAATATAACTACTATATTAAAATATTATATTGATTATTCGTTATCGTATTAATAATATCACGTAGGTACGTAAATAAGAAAGGTAAAAAAAAAAAAAAAACAAAGGTATAATATATAATAATAATAATAATAATAATAATAATAGGAGGTACATTTTTGAAATGCCAAACCCCTCACTACACTATACGTATATTATTATATAGCGACAACCGACAGAAGTAGTATTATTATAGTCGATGCAAGTTGTTTTCGCAGTCGAAACAATTATACGAATGGAACATTTTCCGGTACGTTGCGTGTCGTGGCTGTGTAATAACGCGTCGTATGCATTCTTGATTATTAAAAGGTCTAACGTTTTGGACACTCGTAAAAGTTTACGATGTCTGGTGGATGATATGGCAAAGCCGGGTTTCGGAATACAAAGGGTATAACAAAGAGCAATTTCATTGTGTTCTATATATTATCTCTCTAAGTAAAGCGTCATTTTTACGCAACCGACTCGGAAGTGAAATTCTTACCTGATGGGTTCTATTTAATCTTTCTATCGGTCCGGAGAAATTTTTTTTTTTTTTTTTTCGATGATCGCTATACCTAATATTAACTCCTATATAATATAGTAGTTATGGATACGACGAGATATTTAAACGATAACGAGTGTCCATAACGGAGATGACTCAGCTATGATATTGAGAGGGTGTGACGGTATATCACCTAAATCCTGTCATCGGCGATAAAAACGGATCTCACGGTGTTTCCCCTACATCACCCTCTAGTTAGAGTAGTTAAATAAATTATCTGCAGATTTATATATTACACATACATATATATATATATATATGTACGAGAGGGCGGTTCAGTTACACACACCCGCGCACATAGGAGGCGGTCATACCTACCCCGCATAAAAGACATAAATATTCTCTCTCACTCTTCCAACATTTTACGCACAAATCCAATCATTATGAATCATTTTAAACTGATAATCCTCATTCAATCAGCGTGTTGTTGTTGGCAATAATATCATAAAATATAATAGCATTTACAATGTTGAATTAAAAATTAGTTTCGAAACAATATTATTAAATTTATACTTTACGTTATTACACTATACCAAAATGATAAAAATCACGTAAATTATTTTGTATCTCCTATTTTTTTATTTATTATAATAATTCGTAGCTCCATATTTTTATATTACTTACATTAAAATCGCACAAAAACGTAATTCTATATTATTATAATTGGAATGAATTATCTATAATTTTTTTTGTAAAATACGATCAAGTGATAACATTATTTTTGTTACAGGAATAGGTAATAGATTATAGATATTTTTCTTATTATATAAATAATGTCAAATAATTGTGTAATCTTTGTTGAGAAATTAATAACTGAATCCTGAATGTATGTATATAATAAACTTATTTGTAAGTACACACTGTTTAAATCCATAGTGCACATTTACTATATTTCGAACTACATAATTTGTGTCAGGATTCACTCAAAAATAGAGGTTGGTATATTGCATATTAGTTATTTCTGAAATTAAAATAACATTGGTGAACTTAAAATAGTACCTATATAGTAAATATTTGTTCATTGTTTTATTTGTTTATTTATTTTGTTTACGATATTTGCAGAAAAAGATTAAAAGAACGATTTTAAATTCAATTTAGTTTTATAATTTATATTGTTTTTTTATCAATTAGGTATTTAAATTTACTTACATAATATATAAATAATTTATTATTTATCTACAATTTTATAAGAACATTATCTGTTGTTATCATTTTAATTTGTACGAATAATAGCTACATTTTATTTTAAATATATAATACAAATATGACGAACAATTAAACTGTATTTACTGTATGTAATAGTTAATAATTATAATATAAATATTGAAATCTTTAGTTATAAATTAAATTAATATAATTAATAATGACAAATGTATTCACATCTTATTTCAATGTACCGATTGGAGTAAGACGATTTATTATGAATTCTGTTGTCTAATGCGTCTTTATAAAGCTATTTTTTTTGTCCTTTTTCCAAACGATTGTCTTTAATATTCTTTGCATGATGTTTTGGTTTCTCCCCCGAATATATACGTTGGTCAGTCACATTAAGTCGTCTCGTAGAAATATCCTCGAAAACCATTTGCAGTCATGCAATTTCCTAACCCTTGACAGCGATTTTTATTTTTATTCTTATTTTTTTTTATCTTATGGAAGGCTTTTTATACGTGCATGGAATCCTTAATGTCATTTTCTACGTAATTGTTTTTTAACGATGTCAACACATTTCACGTACCTATAATTTTTTCGAAAATAAAAATGTACCTTTTTTCTGTTCACTAACCATAAATGAGAAAAGCTTACTTAGATTAATAAAGAATTATTAAGTTTATAATTTATTATATTTAATTATTTTCAAATTTATTGATGATTTGACAACATTTTATACATAAACGATTAAAAATAAAACAACTTTGAGTAATGAACAATTATATGATTTTAATCAAAATATGATTTATAATAATATAATGTTTTTTTTTTTTAAAAGAAAAAAAATGCTTAGACAAAGTCACATTTGTTATGAATCAGAACTCAGTGTGTACCTATCTGAGTGAAATTATTTATCCATTTTCCGAATTCTTTCTGTTGTCATAGCAATGAGTCATAATTCATAATTCATGACCTTCTCTTGTGTAATATTCGTTGAATAGCTTTCAAAATTGGACACACGTAGCATTGATGTTTTCTTCTTACAATTGCCTCTAATAATAAAGCGTATAGACATCGACGTATACAAATAAAAAAAACCACAGAGATCTGCTTTAATCAAAGTTTCTTTAGTATCCATATAATGGTAAAGCAAATCCCTCTGACGCAGTAGCACTTTGAGTACTTTTTAGGGAGGGTTGTTTTTTTTAATTTATCCTCATGCAATAATTTCCTTTTGGGCATAGCTTAGACCCTTTTTATACACGTATTACTTTTTTATTACATGGTGTTGACTTCAATCAACCCCTGATTTCATTTTTGACTTCGTCGGTAATCATTAATTCTAAAATTATGACGGAGCTTAACGCATTAATTATTGTATTTTACGATTGGAACCAGATTGAATTTCGCCAGTTTTAATTAAGTTTGAACTGAAGTTTGTATGTTCGGGGGGCCTGAAACCTATAAAGTTCGCTAGCTTTCAAAATTACATCCAAGAATTAATTGATAAATGTTTTAATATTATACATATTATAATATAATTGAATTACTTATTTAATATTTAGGGCATTAACAATTTCATGTTACAAAAATGGTGGGAACTACATACGATTTCAATGTTATGTCCATTATTTTCGTAAAAAAATATTATGTATACGTCAATTTTTTGCAGCATTACATTAATTTTGATGGGTACTTTAATAAACTACGTATTTTATGATAGTTTTTAATCGCGAATGATTAATTTTATACGATTGAACTTTTATGCTTATTTATCATATAAATATATTAAAAAAATACATGACAATGACTTAAGTATAAAATATATATTATAGAATTGCGAATTTTTTATGTTGTTAAAAAAATATAATTATAACATTTCATTTCTTATCCATTGATCCACGTCAAGGCTATTGAAAACAGAATCGAAATACATATTATCATTTTGAATAGAGTTATAGACGATATATATATTACACTGTTTTCCGTATTTCTTCAGAACGAATGTCTAATTTACTTCGTTCGATAGCCGAATATCAACTGTAATATTAATAGCATTTACCGATGTGTATGAATATGGTCAATTGGTTACAGACGTTGGATAAAATGGTGAATCCTCACGGGAGTCATCGAGTCATGTACTTTACGACTTCCCGAGAGAATTGGTCGAAATCGATGTGTGCGAAAATCGAGTGATAGAATAACGTGGTCGAATATTATTTCGGTCAAAAAGCATACAGTACAAAATATATTTAATCGAAACGTCATAAATCGAATAAGTATTTTTGGTCCAAAATTCATAAGATTTTATAATAAATTCGCTGCAGCGTTTAATAATTTGAATAAGTATTTAAGAACAAATATAAACGAATAAAGTATATTTACTACTAATTAAATACAATAATAGAAATATATTCAAAATAATTAAATATTTTAGAAGTACCAACAATGATTAATTTTCAATTTTCAGATATTTCTCTATAATAGTACAGTTAATCCGCATTAGAATTTTTTGTATGTACTGTAGGTGATTGATGTCGTAATTTTTATATTACAACGTAAATAAGGTGACATCTTAATTTCTATTCCGGTATTTACGATTTACTTAGTTTATTTAGTATAACGATAACCATTGTTCGTTGACAGGGTGGTCCGGACTCGCCCGAAAATTGTTTAAATAATATATGTTATAAGTTGAATTAGTAATAAACAATAAATAAATTAGTGAGATTGGTGGAAATGATTTTTATGCGGACCCTCCTATAAATAAATTACCGGCTAAGTGGCTGTTCGTTGTACCTTATAAGTACGAATTTTGTAATGATCTATATTATGTAATGTATATTTTTATGAAAATTTCGACTTTTCCATCTATTTTATGTTTTGCGGCCAACGTGAAAATCCGATCACTTTCTTTCGATCATCCGGTCACATCACCAAAGGTTCCCTTTCGCCGCAGACGTGCAAGACTGTATTATATTATGGTATGGTATGACGGCGCTTGCAGGGGGGGGGCGGTTTACTTATACGCGCTCGCGGCATATTGTCAATTATTGTCCTAAACACATTTAAAAGTACCGCGCGACCCTAAGGTTTGTTTTGACTCGTGACGTGTATACGCGTACAACGTACAAAACATAATAATATATATATAAAACACAAATATTTTTGTTGACACTGTTGACGTCTGTGTTGTTTGCGCAATACCCGCCGTCGTGATGGCAGCTGCAGGCGCTACGGAATGCGCTGATCCGATTAGACAAGTGCAAATTGTCGGAACTCCAAAGGGTGGCGACGGACACACGCATTGTACATTCCCCCCTCTTCCCCCCGTCGACGCCACCATTGCTGCCATATTTATTTTTCACGTTTTATTGCCATTACGAAAAGAGGGGAAGGGGAGGTTGAGTGGTGGCGATCGGGAAACTTGACTCTGCCCGGACTGGATGGTAAAATAGTAGAACAAAAATACTACAACACCATTGATAAAATACCGTACAGGTGTCATCGGGACCGAATTTACCCATGGTCCGCTTATATGCACGTGCATATAGAATTCTATTTTCAGGTTAGACACTGAATTCGACCTTGATTCGAGGTAAAATGTTAAATACCCGTATAATAACACTTATAGGCGCGAAGGGGGTTCCCACGAAGCAGCTGCTTCAAGCTAAAAAGGGGTAGGACGGTAGTTGGTCATTATTCAGCAAAACTACGACTCAAAAATAGATATATTTGTAATTAGTATTTACCATCATATAAGTAGCTAATCTCTTGAATAAATTAAGAAAATAACATTTTTTTAAGAGTAAATATTGATTTTTTAACAAATTTGAAAAATTTGGGGGAAATTTGTTTTAGAATAGTAGGGTGGAGTTGTTGATGTTATTGGCTGCTTCAACTAAAAAAAAATTTCGCACCACCACTGCTTACTGCAGTGATTCTAATGAATATTTATCATTTTACCATGAAATTCTGATCACTTTTATAATAGTTATATTGTTCGGAGTCGGGCTTAGCTGAATGGTCTAATCACATGTTTCGGAGCACAAAATCCTGGGCAGCTATGATATTTTCGTGAGAATTATATGATAATTACCCGAAAAATCCAAATCATTTTGTCATTTTCTTTAGTTAACTAAGAACTGTCTTCGACCCTTTGACATATTGTGATTGGTGCCAGCCGGGTGTCATAGCATATTGTTAGAAGGGATATAAAGGGTATGTATGAATGCTAATTATATATTATGCAAGTCACAGATTGCAAGTCACAAAAATAATGAAGATAGCATTGAAAATGTATGCAATTTCCACCTGTAGTGGCGGATTTTTTTTTAAACGATGCGACATCATTTTTTTAAACCATTTCATTGATAATTTTATTTTCATAACCTATGTATAATAGAGTTATACAATATACTAAATTATTAAATAATAAATAATAGTAATTATCATAATTCATAACACATAATGATCTAAATGATCCACCAACCCCTTTTTTAAATGACGCAACTGCGTAATAATTATAACACTACGTGTTCACGCTGCTATTGATTTCCATTATTTTTATAACATGTATTTCCGATCACTTTAATAAAAAATTTTTTAAAAAAAAATAATATTGTAATGTAACATGTGAGCGTGAAAAATCTTTTTATAAATGCTGTGAATTTTTCGTAGAAAATTTAGATAAATGTTATGCTTAAATTGTATCGAGATAAATAACTTTATCTATAGAATAAAACGTTTTATCCGAATGGAAAATATATTTTATAAAACAAATTAACAACTGCAGTTAATAATAATATTTTTTTACATTTGCTTAACATGGATCATGGTGTTCCTGATTAATTATAAAGTTTATACCACGAACATTAATTGACTTAACGGGAAATGTGAACAGTGAATTGTATACAACCAAATTATCAATGGTATATGATTTGTAACTTAATGTTATAAATAGTTAACATGAATACATTGATAAATTACCCTTCCAAATATAATATCTTACATTATGCATATATATATATATAAACAATTAATGAGAAAACCAAAACGCGTTCCATTTGGTGATTTTGTTAGGTGTATTATGAAGGTGAAGGATTACATAATATAGGGGTAGATTGATTGATTCTTAAAATCACTTTCATTTTTTTCTTGCATTAAAAAAATCCATTAAATTAATTCTAAGCGAATAAAACGCCCTCGTCTTTGGAACAGTCATAAGCCCGAAAGAAAATGTACTTTAATGGTTAAAATATTAAATTATCATTTATAAATTTAAATCTGTAGACTTCATTAAATTCAAATCAGTTTGAATTAAATATAATTGATTTGAATATCGTTTAACGTAGTTATTTTTGTTAATAGGTACGAATACATACTTCACTATTGTATTTTTTTAAACAGATTTAATTAAATTAGTATTTTATCATACGTCAATATAGTTTTTAGTAGAAATTAATTGTTCGCATTTAAGTGTAAGTGTAATAATAATATACGCATAAATTTATCGGTTAATTATATATTTTTTGCCATCTGAACGTCTACACTATAATAAGAGAAGGTGCGAAATAATCATTACTCTTTTAAAGTAGGTATATCGTTACTATTTTATTGTGATTTTTATTTTCTACCTATTTATGATTCAACGTTGTCGTTTTAGTTAGGTTTTACGTGTGCGTGTTTTATTGTGCGTACAGACTACAGAGCGATTCGCGTGTATAGGCCCGCTTAAGTTCATCGCAATCGGTATAAGTCATTAACGACGTTTATGAATATAATATAATCCTATATTATATTGAAACGTGTAGGTCGTATAATAATAATATTATGTTTAGCGCATTAAATTTAAATAACGCATACCGCGGGGTTAGGCTAGGTCAGAGCTATATTATATTCACATGTTATTAATAGTGTCATAAAATTCGAAATGTGATATACATTTTTTTAGAGATGAACAATATAAAATATTATAGTGTATAACTAACTCTCCACTTAAATATACAGGCATATGGAAAATGTAGAATTTTGTTTCATTTTTATCCGTCTTTACTCTTTACGAACAACTACATCATATACCTGCTGCTATAGAAAGTTATTATTTCGTATACGTATAATTTTAGTATCGTATTATTATACAAGTATTAGAAACATTTTTGGAAATATAAATAAATATCGAATTTCAAGTTAGATAGATTACGTAAATCGTAGAAGTTCGAAAAAACAAAATAATAGTTCATTTGTGGTTTTTATATGATAGACTGAAGATGAAATTAAAAAAAAAAAACAATTAAAACGGCACCAGTAATTTTTCATGATTAATTTATTTTCAATTTCATTAACTATTATAATACGATATACGAATATCGGTCGCATAGATTAGTAAATTACCAATCATATTTTTTTATAATACTATAGCACCTATATAGATTATTATAGTAATTGTATAATACAAACACACTTTTTAATAATGACTTATTAATATATTATGCAATCTTTGCGATCCAATTACTTTTGTACTGCAAACTTTTAATCTATGAAACACTCTCAATTTGCAAAACAAAGGACGACATGATACCTCCGCGGGGTTCCATATGGCTCGTGGAAATTAATCCGCACGTACAACCATTGAATAGTTAAATAGTTACAGAAATACGGTTACCTATATATACGTAGTATACCTACATATTATTATATTAATTATAATATCTGCTATGAAATTATTATAAAATATTAATATTTAATTTTCCTTTTCTTTTATTGTTTTTAACTTAATTAGGTAATGTAATATTTTGGTTGTGGAACTTAATAATATCGTTTATGATACAGTTATATTTCAATATGCACTCGCACTGTTATACAAATTATTGTGAAATGGACAAAAATTATATAATATAACACTATTAAGAAGATTAATATTTTTAAACGGTTTTTTAGATAATTTCCCGTGGTCGAAAACACAATGGGAACCTCTATAGGTATTTTTATTGTAACGTATTATCATTCTGTATAGAACCTAATAATACATATTATATTCTAATTTGTTTAGATTTATTTTCATTTATGATATAATAACTGTCTTAATATCTTTTTTAAGTAGTCTCGACGTATTAAAAACTATAGGTAGGTAATTGAATAAATTAATAAGAAATGTAATGTAGAAATAAAATTATTCATTGTAATATGTAGAACTATTTTTCCATTTGTTATACTCACGGAATAATATTTTACGTTTCATGTTAAAAATTAAATAACATTATTTTTTTATTATAATATATTAGACTTATAGTAGGTATATTACTTTTTAAGTTTCCGTTTAGATTTATACAGCTAGTAGTTAGAATAAGTTTGTTACGTTTTCCATCATTTTTCTAAGTACGTTATAGAATAAGTAAATCCAGCAACGAGTCACGAACTATAGGAATATTTTATTTTGTTTGTGTTTTAAACTAAAGTAAAAGCAAACGTTTCTATTGATTTATTTGTCGTCGTATTCGAAAACACTGTTCATTACGAAATCGGTTTGAAAATTATCATACATTGCAATATTGCACTAATGTATCACTTTTTATTGCTCGTGAGAATGTGCGATGCCACCGCGACACGACACACAGAATAATATATATCGGTGCGCGGCTATAAAACGCAGGAGATAACAATATTGTCGTTAAAACTTTTCACCGAATCTCTCAGTTAAAGTTATCCGTTTGTTTATCTTGAGAGTTAAACGATCTACCATAATAATGTAATATACATAATATCATTAAATTAATAGGGTAAAATTAATAATTCAATTGTTTTGCGTGGAAAAATGTCAAGAAGAAAAAACATTTTTTTTTTTTTTATACCGCCCGCAGGTATTTTTTCTAAATTTTACTTGTCGTAAATACGATGCATGTATAGGTATATAAATTTAGTACTTTGCAGAACCTTATTACAGTTTATGTAATATTATACAATATATACGTACCTGTATAATTTTTGCAAAAAATTTACGGTAAAATGAATATATTAGAATCGTATAGAACATAGTTTTTTTTTTTTTTTAAATCATCTTGATAAAATTGAAATAAATTATATTTTATTTACACAACAATGTGTTTACGAATCAATCATTATTTTACTATAAACAATAAATTATTAAAGTATTTTATGAAAAATATAATACACGATCGCTCAATCAATTTCTTTCATCAGTCAAAATTTGATTCGCCGGACTAAATAATATTTCAACGAGACAGAGACAGTTGTATTGTATTTTAGGGAATTTAGTTTTTTATTTAATTCTAGATTTTTTTTTATTAGGATAGAATATTTATATGAATGCTTCGCGGTGGTTATGAATAGTGTAACGGCATTTTGACAAAGTAAAATAAATGAATAATCGTCTTTTCTCATTGTTCCGAATCCTGATTTTAAAATTTATCGACGTTATCATTAATTGCGGTCTGCAGACTCAAAATAATGCAGTTTTATATTCATATCATATATTCAGTTCCTATTTATATCAACAACGGTGTGTCGTAATTTCGTAAGACGTTACCATCGTATATTCACGCCTTCACGGACATCGTCGCGTGCCGGGTGCATAATATTATAATCTTGGTATTGTTTCACAAGGATTTTCTCATATTTTTAAGTGGTGTGGTTCAATATTTAGGTTATAAGTAAAAAGTAAAATATAATATATTGATCTCATCATTTCAAAAAAGTAGTGTATACAGAGATTTTCGGGTGCAGTTCTATCGTGTTAAGCTTATTGGTAAAATTAAATTAAATTAAACGTATTAAATTTACTATGGTCGCGGTATTGGGATCGTGTTAATATACATGTACGTATATATAAATATTATAATAACAAATAAATTAAGTCGATTTTTATTTTTTGTACTTCATTGAGTATAATATACGTTAGTATATAATTAAGTAAAATTTTTACACATTTCATAATAATTTAATTTACATGGTTTTGAATGAGATCCAGAGAAGGAGGGGCAGAGGGCGCCATTGACCACTCACATATATTATTATATTATTTCGACGGGAAAAATAATAAATTCCTCCCCGAAATAACGTATATCATATAAGTTACTACAGAATAATATGTAATAATGACCATAATACATAACTAAATATTGTAGAATTTTATTTAGGCATTCTAAGATTATTCATAATTTATGATAAAAATTATCAATATCAATGTTATAAAAATGTTCGTTATTCGAAGCGTCCTGTATTTAGTGGTATTCCTATACATAAATCGTGAAAATCTTCCAGTTTCCGAAAAAAACGTCCGGTATTTGGAGGTGTCCGTTTAATGGGATTTCACTGTATATAATATGTGCATTTACCATTTTTTTTTAGTTAAAATAATGCAAGATTATATAATATTATCATGAGATATTTACATGTATTCTCCACTCACCACGTGAAAAATATTTCCTGCTCTTTTGAAATGAGATCATAAAAATTATTATACAGTGGGTATACTAAATTACTATTTGTCAGTGTGTTTGATGTGGTCGAGTTTATGAAGTGTCCCTGATATAATAGGTGTAATATACAATCAAAGTTTCCACGTTATACGTAGGTGGTCCACCCCTGCAGAGTTTCAACCGGTTCGAATGTTCCGATGATGTTTTTAATAACATACGCGCCGTATAGTATTTACAACACTATAACGTCATAATTTAACACGAGACGAATCGTTTACACGCATTAACCTCATCAATTGCGTTACCGGTTATCGGGTCGCACATCGCGTCACGTACGCGTACATAGCTTATAAATACGTTACCGCGGTATACCATCGTTGTATACCAACAGACGTAACGTTCAAATTATGTCGTGAAATATTTGTATTGCACGCACAATATAATACGAAATAGGTCTTGCGGTGTGTTTTGGCTCGCGAGTTGCTCATATTCTCGTAGTTTTAACATTTAAAATTGTATTTATTTTTCTAATAATCAATAAACCCGACGTGTCACTGTCTCGCCGTCGTGTGCGATGAATGTTTATTTCGTCAAACCTTATGTTTAGAAGGTGTGTGTGTGTGTGTGTGTGTGTGTGTGTGCGCGTGTATAATAATAAGTAATAACGATCATAATTCATAATGTACGCAGATGACGCAAACGAGCGCGTTAGCGTGTGCCACGGCGGCCGGAAACGCGTATGTCGCGCGCGCGCCGCGTTCAAAGACGCACGGCCAAAGACCGCGGTTCTACATTATTTTATTAGATCATATTATTATTATTATTATTGTATGTGCGCTGGTCCTAGGCCCTAACCAATCGCGCTCTCGCTTAGAGATCACGATGTTCCCCTCGCGCCCTTGCGGTACGACCCTTGAATCACGTGTGTTTGTTTTTGTTTTCGGTCCGTCGTTCACAACAACAGCAGAAGCAGCAGCAGTCGTCGCCCGTCACCGCGTCGTACCATCGCCGAGTGGACGAGGAAGGGGAAGACCACCACCGCCGCCTCCACAGGACCACCGCCGCGGTCGTACCGCCTTCGCCGCCGCCGAACGGAGGCATCGGCGGCGGCGACGACGGCAGTAGCAGCCGCGCCGCAAACCCGGAACAGTCCGCCCGCAGTCAAACGCACCGCCCGAACGAATTGCACGCGGCCGCAGACGACGTTTGCCGTACGCGACGCGGACGTTTGCCGGTGCCGTTGCCGAAGACGACCACTCGTCAGAACGTGGACATCGCCGCGGACCAACGGAGACGACGGTACGGCATGTACGCGGCCACCACCGCGGACGCCCGTTACGGCCTCCGATACTCCGGTCTTTCTTCCAGCCTCGCACCGCCGGATCCGAAAACTTCGTCGACCGCCGCAGCGTTCTTTCTGAGGTCAGTGACGATTGGAAAATATATATAGAAATATTACAATATATAATCTCCATGGGAACTATATTATTATTATTATTATTTATATTGTTAGTTATCGTAGTAGGGACGTTTTTTTCTTCTTAGTCACCCGTGCAGGACAATTTTGCATTCAAAGGCGAAACTTTTATTTTTTACGGTTTTTGAATTTTTAGAGTTTTTTATGCATATTTGTACAATTAATACGAGTTTTAACTGTTAGATTATGTGTTTCAAAATATTATTTCCAGACATTTTTCGATTTTATTTTTTTATAATATGTTTAGAATGAATTATGCAACTCCAAAAGAATGCGGTCAACACCATAGTAATAATATTAGTAAATAGATTAAACATTTATTAAAATTAAATTGCAAAAAATAAATTTCTCTATTTTTTCTGGGGTATTTTACGCTATTTTTTAGAACAAAATATATTTAAGGCTTTAAATTCCGGGCTCTAAAATAGATATCAGTTATAATTAATTGTGATAATTTGTGATAAATACGTCACGTGTAATGTAGGTTTGACGCTAAGACGTCAACACGTATAATTATAATATTAAATATCATAAAACCAATAACGAATTCAATAACGATAAAAAAATATAATTGGCGCCAAAAATGTAGAATTTTTAGCTTTCACATTTTTATCCGAAAACGGAAATATTACTTTCGTCACATGCCTTACCCGTTCGAAGTTCATAGAAATATTGTATTAATATATAATAGGTTATTAACGACGTGGACCATACTTGGTTGTTGGTTGATAATGAACGCGAAATGTTATTATAATTATATTTTACGTTCAGATGTTATAAACTTATAATTATTAGTTTATTACGAAAAGAAAAAAAGAAACGTTTCGTGTATCAAAGGTTGTAGGTATTAACTCTGTTATCAACTATATACTTCTTATTATACTGTTATTATTTAAATGCATTTATAATTCATTGAAATACTATTATTTAAAATACTAGGAAACTATTATCGATTTGGATTTAATAATTTTTTTTTTTATTCATTATAATTGTTTTTTTTCAAGACATTTTAAATTCTGAACTGATTGAATATGTACCCAAATATTTTAATGTTCGTATATGTTTCTAAAGTGCACTCTAATAATCGTCGTTATACCATTGAACCCTTCATAAAGGGATAATATACTATGTACACGGTTATAGTGGCGGTATCTCTCGTAACAATCGTTTGGATATTGACAAACTTTTTGGTCCCTTGACCCCCGGGTGGTCTACGGGGTTTCCGGCAGCTACTAAATGAGAAACCATATTTATAATTATCATTGATAAGTTTTCATTACGCTACGGCTTCAAAATACTTCTTAATTATAATTATGATATAAATGTTTTTTTTGAGATACGAAACATGTTACGTGCAAAGTTGAAAAATTACTGGTTTATAATAAAAGGGTTCTATCGTAGTAATTTTAAAATTATCCAGGAGAACTAGATTTTAAGATTTAAAGCGTAATAGAACTTTTTTATTTAAAAGATATTAATTATAATTTAATTTATAAAAATCCAATAAGTTCTAATAAACTAATAAAGCATAATATATTATATAACAATGATATACCTATTTAATTTACAGACTTAAATAAAAAAAAAACAAAACAAAAATATTTCTATTTAGGATGAAAAGTTCTAACAGATAAAACCGTATACTTTTTAAAAATTCATTTAACATAAACACAGTAACCTTTTTATAATAAAAATTTACATCATCAGTTAGTAAATTTCCTGATATATGTAAAACTACTTTTTTAATTATTTAATTGTATAATTGGCCGCACCATTACATTACAGAGCGTTTTCATCTTAAATATATTCTAATTATTATTACATACAACCTTTTCATCCTAATTTGTGTATTCAATATGAACCTTTTCATTTAACTCGTAACGAAATTCACTATTTAATAATTTTCAACATCATAGACTTTTTAATTTTTTGTATTTTCTTAAGTAATTGACTTATGATTCACGTTTTTAGCTTAAAAAATTTTGAAAAAAAATTAGATTTAGAATTCATTCAATCTTTTATTATAAGCCAGCAAAATTGTTAATTTTATATAATTATCGGATATTCTCGATGAAAATTGTCTGTAGTCTTTAGGCCAAAGTAGCGGTGTTACGTGAAGTAATTACTATACTTATTACTTATTAAAACAAAATGAGTTTTGGAATCAATTACCAACAAATTACAAAATTATCAAATTGTAAAAAAGATTCCTTGAAACTTACAAAATGGTTACGACTTTTTAAAGGGATTTTTGTCTGAATTTACATACATATTGTTATTTATTAACAATAACTGTTAAAAACTCATAAAAAACAAACTACTATGATAATATATTAGTGATAATAAAAATTCCATAGAGCCATGGAAGTAACTAAGGAGAAGAGCTTGAAGGGCTTATTTCTATCTAAAATTATAAACCATTTTTAGCCTTCTTTAAAATATTTTGCTATTTTTAGTTTTTATATGTGTGATTATTAAAAATGGTATGCTCATTAGACTAAAGTCCTTTCTACTAAAAACTATAGTTACGTCTATGCATAGAACTCGCAATGATTTTCCTAATATTATTAGTTAAACTTTTAGATTTATAGGCTCTTGAAAATATATCTATTTTATTGCATTTGGTTTAATAATATTCTTATTATTTTTATATTTGTACAGTAAATAATATTTTATAATCATTATTTTTATATTAATTAATATATTTTAATATATTAATACCATTGACTTTTAAATAAAAATATATATGTATAATTTTAACAATTAACTTTTGTTATCTAAATTATTAAATAATATACCATTATACAAAATATCCGAAATGTATAATATTCCCGTAACATAATTATATTGTTTAAAAGTAATACAATGATAGCTGGTCTTTAGTTTTCATCAATGATAATTAAAATTTTTTACGTACGGAATTATAATACATTACATTTTTATAGTTATGGTACCATGTGTATAATTCATAAATCACACCCAAAAATTAGCTTGAATAGCCCTTAATAACTATAGGTATATAAATATTTATGTACAAAATCATAAAAAATTATAAAATAAATTAATAATTAAAAGTGGTTAAATTTAGTTTAATATTTAATTAATAATCTTTCTAAGATATGAAATAAAATAACAGCTAGTAATATATAAATTAGCAGAAGAATGTTATGCAATAGTTATGTAAATATTCGCATCGAATACATTTAGGAATTTTTATCATTCTCAATTTTTGCCTATGGAATTTACTGTAAAATCTAAAACTATAAAATATTGTTTAAAATTATTATACAGTTAACACATTACTGTTTTTAGCAATGAGAAAATTGAATTGGAATTGCGTTTAAAATTATTAAATTTCTTTGTAATAATTAAATATAGTTTTTAATTATGTGTTTTATATTTAATACGTGGTTTTGTCAAACCATATCTTTTGAGCATAATATGCTCAATAGAAACGATTAAGTAAATTCATATGCGGTATCATCTTAATATTCTTAATCAGTATTATAAAGCCGGTTTCCGTTCGTGTAAAAAAAATATATATATATATATATATATATAAAATAAAATAACTGTAGTAGCGTATAGTATTCATGAAATTTAATGATACGTATTGTTCAATCTTATTGTAATAAATTATTAGTACATAACAACGTTTTATACGTTGATAAACTTCGTATAATTCATATTATTATTATTATTATTTTTTATTAGTATACATTTTATTATAAATAGCAGCTATTCATTAGCGGTCTGGTAAAAATTAGCCGACTTGGATATTTTTTAATTTTTTTATATTATCTGGTGCAGTTGTTTTTTTTTTTTGAGGGAAATTGTTGGACATCCGGTAATATACCGAAAACAACATGTTTCGAATATGTAGTGAAGCTAAAAAATAACAAAAACAATTGACGCGTTGCACTATTCATGCGATCATCTCCGTCCGTGCCATTAGTTCCGTATACATTTTTAATGGTGCAAAAGGGACACGGTTCCCATAGGAGAATAACGACGGCGTTTTGATGGTTCGTTGATCGTCTGGTCTGTTTTGTTTTGTTTTTTTTTTTCGTTTCGTTTCGTTATTATTCTTTTCGTATCCGTAATATCCGTTATCCGGCTTGTGAAAACTATTATATTCAGTGCGTATTATCTACGTATATAAATGATGAAAATCTCAACGGTCGCACGTCCACTCTACGAGGAGCACATACTTACTCTCGTGGGTACCTATATACTCGAGATATTATAAAAGTCCGATTGTGCAATATATAATAATATTACATAGTACATACGACACAGTCATTATCAAATCATAGTATTATTTAATTTTTTTTTTTTTTAAACTCATTATATTAGTATAATTTATACTTAACCCGTTCAAAGGGATATAATAACGCTATTGTCGTCCTTATTGGCGTGTTTTCTGGACCCCACATGCATTACTTGCACAATCGCGATTGGGGATGGTATGCGGGTTAATTTTCCAGTTAAAAACAACCCATTCGTTTTAAACGAAAATAATAATGCTTATTGAATGAAGACTTTGGAGTATATTCGGTATCGGGTGAAAAATTTATACGAGTAAAACGTACGTCCAAAGGGTATATAATTAATGGTTAACTTGCATTATAATTTGCATTAGTTAACAATGATGTATTATAGTATGGGTTCGGATATATTATATTATATATATTATAAATGTGATAGATATTTAACACGTCATACAATACGTTAAATATTATGTTTATCAACGAAGTAGAAAAAATTCTAGAAAAAAGTTAAGGTAAATAATAGTTTATTATTATTCATTACAAAGTTAAATATGAAATACATATTATCTCAAATTAACATGTTTTTAGATTATACATTATTAATATTTATTTTATATAAATCGCTATAAATAGCATACGGCCATATTATACTCGTATTGTCCCAAATAAATTTAATATAATAGTAAGTTATGGACTTAAAAACGATTTGCGTGTCTTAATACTATTAAAAGAACAGTACCCACATTATTAGGCTTAGCGATTGTTAATAATTTTTTACCTTAAACAATAAACGGTTGATTGTTAATATTTTATTTAAACGCGATATACTTAAGTGGGTATTAAGATAAGGGTTACATAGGCATTAATTGTTTTAAATTTGAAAAAATGCGACTTATGTTTTCAACTCACTAACAACTGTGTGTAATTATTTCGTTTTGCTTCGTGAACTGCAATGTAAGTAGGTACTTACATTACGATTTTAAAAAATATTTTTTGATACTGATGAGAAAAATTATATATGATATAGTTATACGTTGGTAAACAAGTAGTAGGTATATTGAAAAAAACAAAAATTAACTTAATGTATAAGAGCTAATAATATAGATACTTTGGGAGTTTGGGATAACCGAATGGACAATAATTCAATTTATTTTTATTCTACTCGCATTAAAGTTATACGAAAATGTGGCGCGATGATGTATTATCTTTTTCAATATTCTTAAAATTGTAATGAATTATATAGAATTATTTGTAAAATATGATTGAGTGATAACATTTTTTTTGTTATTATTATAGATTATAAATATATTTTTCATTAAAAAACTAAAAAATATCAAATAATTATGTATTTTTGTGTTGAACAATATTAATAGCTGAATTTAAATATTTATATATATACATAATTTTTTGGACCACACAATTTGTGACGAGGTTCACTAAAAAAATAAGGGTTGGGACAATCTCATTTTCAAACGGGATTCCTGGTCAAGTATTGACAAGTATTATCTGGTGCTCATATAATGGTGGTATAGATAGCGCCATGTGTATGATAGTTGTTATTTCGCACTTTACTTTGATTAGTAATACTATATAGTTATAAAACATAGATGGCTGTACTAACAATAACCTGTATGTAAAAAATACCTAAATCATTAAGCGACGTTGACATTAGAGGAGTATTTAAGAATTTATAAATTGGCGGGGAGGGGGGGAATTCAGAATGTTGTTGGAAAATTTCTAGAAGGTTTCGCCCTTCCCGTTTATAAATAAAAAACATAATCACAAAATATCTTTTTTTGTTCATAGGGGAGTTTAAACTCGGTCGACATAAATACGCTACTGTTTCACGTTAAGAGATAGAGTAAATCATAAGCGTACTTTGGGTGTGAATTTAGGGGGTGTTAGAATTATAATTGTATATAAGATATTATAGCTACAATTTTTTTCTACATGCGTAGAGGTACTCAAAGAAGTACTATACGATACAAGTTCGTACCCATAATATACTATAAAAGAGTCTTCAGTGATGGAATTAATAATTTAGGAGACTACGTCTCCGTTATCCTCCAATCCTCATAAATATTAGGAGTGCTTATTTAGAACTTAGGGGTGCTAGAACCCGCAAGAACCCACCTATGTGCGTCTACGGAAGAAATCTAAGTAGAAATAAGTTATTTAACTGGGTTTACTTATAATTTGTTTAAAAATACAATTTACATTAAAAACGATTAAATGCCAGAGCACCGTAGTCAAGGGCATTTATAAGTAAATATTCAGGAGGAGGGGTAAATATATATATTTTTTAATTTCGCTATTATGTAATGTTTGTAATATTATAATGTACAGTGTCTTTGTAGTTATCACGCTAAATGTTAATAGATAACTATAAATATAATTACAAAACGGCATTATGATTTTTTTAAATACACATTCACTTAAAATCTAGAGGAGGAAAGTTCTTGAATTTGAATATTTGTTATGAATAAATTGTGTAGATTTTCAACGTCGAAACAACTGGTTTTGAAATTGCGATTGCACACCCCCGACTGGTATCTGGCAGTGTGGGAACAGCTAAACACATGATCGGTTTCCTTGAGCTTTTCTTTATGGGACCCAACACGAAAAATTCGATTATCATTATCGCATTACGGGCGTGTATGTGTACCGAGGGGGAGAGGGATTCTTGTTATGAAGCGTGGTGTCGGTCTGGTGCACTCTAAATAATTCATAAGGCTCATAAATCAGACCGCATTAATTAAACCACGTATATAATAATGTATAATATAATATAATAATATACCGTCGCGTCGGCGGCGTTCCGCCTTTCGCCACCGTCGACGCGACCGGGGATCGTCATCGTCAAATCGGTAGAATTAATAAGTACTTATTTTATTAATATTTATTAAAAAGAGGGTCCATTATTACGCTCGTGTGTTTTCTCATATCACAATGTCTTTCCGAAACGATTATAATAATTTATTTATTTTTATGTCCGACGACAATGGCCCGTGGATAATGATATATACATATACCATTCGCAATTATACTCTCGAAATCGCCAAATTTAATCGTCGAATATTACAATATTATATTATTATTATTATAATTATTATTACGAGTATTACATATAAACGAAAAAAAATTGAGTAATTTTGATTACGTGCTATTAAAATATAATCTACATAAGCGATTTTATAAAATGTCCAATATTCTAATTTTTATCTAACACATAATCGTCACGAATAAAAATTAATTGAACGTAATATTATTTTTTTACATCGTTTAAGCATATGAATACAGGGTGAGTCTCGATTTTTTGACAAATGAAATAACTTTCGTTCTACGTTATATTTGTTTAAACATTTTTTTTAAAATTTTTTATTATACCTCGGCGCTACAATTAGGGTATATTAATTTTTATTTTTGTTTATAAATAAAAATATAAAAATAAATATATTTTTTAAAAAATAGCCCTTTAAAAATTGTATTTAAAAAAAAATTGACATTATAATTTCTTCTTAAAGTATTTTCATTTATTTTTATTGATTTTTTGAAGTTGATGAGAATATAATATTTTTTTTATTATTAAAAATATAAAAATGCTTACCTATTAGTGTAATTGAATCGTATCGTACGATATCGTACGATATTGTATAATATCTATATCATATACAGAGTGATTATCATTTCGTGTTACTTATGAAAATAACATTAGTAACATCTAATACCACATAATTTATAGTCTCCATAAACATCTTACTATAATCATATAAATTAAATAAAAAAGTTAAAAGAATGTTACCGATTTTTAAAAAAAAAAACTAAAATTTATTCATATAAAACATTACAAACGGTATGTAGTTATAATTTAATGTAACACTAAACTAATTTCAAAAGTCATTACTAATTCAATCAATATTAATATACAAATATTCTAGACAAGTTAATATACATAAATCATTACTTGTTCATATTTATTAAATTATTATTATAAAACATCTAATATTATTAAAATAAATTTATTTTATATACATTTTTTTGTGATTTATAAAGTTGTATACCTAACGATATTACTACCGAGTTCGTGTACATAATATAATATTATTATCGATGTTGAATATTTTTCGTCCAATAACTCATCATAATAATAAATTGTTTTTCAATAACCTTTCTAATTTTTGAAACAGGCATTGAGATGTTAATATTATTTTAATTATTACATGAACTGGTATAATAATAATAATATATTATTTATGATATTAATAATATGTTTTTCATTTTTCTAATTTTTCAGTACTTAGAGCAATTTTTCTATTTTGGTACTTTTTAAATATAGTGATATATTAATATAACAGCTGGTTGTAACATTTAATTAAATACTTTTATTAAAATTTAAATAATAAGTGTAGAATTTTAATTAAACACGTCACAAAAATGAAATTAGATTAAACAACTGAATTTAAATTTCATAGTTAAAAAAAATTTAAGTCCATAAATATACAAATGCACGGAAAAACGATTATTTTGCATAGTAATAGAAATAATACGTTTTAAATAAAAAATCAGTAGTATTCAATCATGTTTTTGTTCAGGAGAAAAATTGCGTATTTTGGCAAAAAAATAATATGATACCATTTTCGGATTCTCTCGTACATTTTACTGTCAGAATCAATGTATAACTAAAAGTTCATAAAAACGAAAACGTACTTTTCGAATTGAAGCCATTCATTATTATACGCCGAAAGACGTTCTAAATTTGGTTTTCTTTCGGTATTTCATTATATTAATAATGAAACTAGTCAAAGGTTTGAACAATATCAATTTCACCGGCGCGGAGTATTTTTAAAATGTTAAATAAATATAGTTTTAATTCTATCTAAATAACATTATTATATATATACAATAATAAATGGGCACTCGACAATTGTCAGTTAATTATCCGTAACACACAGAAGGTGCGTACGCATTATTTATTAAGGGGTTTCGCATGCATACGGCGTGAAAACCAAACAGATTAATGTGTAAAGGGCGGTGGGCATGTAATTATACCGAGTAGTGTTGTGCTATAAAATGTACATATATAATATTATTACGTTGTATTGGTCGATTTTTAAGAAATTTCAAAAATATAATATACCACATCCACATGGCATATTATTATCAGGGCAGTATTTAAACTTTTGCCGCCCTTCCTAAAAAAACGAACATATATTTTTTTTAAATAAAACAGAAAAAAAATGTACCCTTATTTCTATTCAAATATAGGTAGAAATACCTATATAATAAAATCATAAAATGCACAAACGATTTAAGAAATATAAAAAGAATATTATATTTAAAACTATCAATAATTTTTTTGCAATTAAATATCGACTTATGACATGATACCTTAGTTTTATATAAAAAAAATATATATTATAAAAAAAATGCTGGTCTAGTAAAAATTTGTTGTCTTTTCAAAAATTTCCGCCAGGGACAATATGGGACCGTTACCCCCCCCCATAAATACGGCCCTGATTATTATAGTACACAAGGAACAGAATTTCACGTTAAAAAATAAAGGACGACTCGCATAAGTTTTCAACAATGGTTTTTTCTTTCTTTTAGTTTATTTACGTATCAATTTTAACCATATCAATGACTTTTCTCATTTGCACGTAGAGTGGGGCGATTTTTTTTTTTATAGACAGTTGACAAAACTTTTAATTTTGTAGAAAAAAAATCTTTTCTTTGGTCGGTTTGTGATTTTATAGTATATGAAAATGTTCTTCTATTATAACTGAATATATTATTCTGATGACAATGTGGTCAGCGGAGTAACGCTTTTGCTTCGGGGAGGGGCCAAAATATTTAAAATCAAGTGTCATTAAAATAAAAAATTCGAGTAGTCTTACAAAAAAAAATAATCGTCTAGGGGAAAGTTAAAATATGCCCTTACGCTCTTGTAAATATGCCACTGGATAGAGTTTAAAATAATTATTAGATATTTTTCTTTATAAAAAAAAAAAAAAAAATATGAAGAGTATACGTAATGAATTTCTACGCATTTACATAATATAAGTAGGTACTTAATATTTTAACCAAGCTCATAAAACATTTAATTGAAAATGCTTTCAATGTTGCTTAGAAAATCGAATATACGCCTATTATTATACAGGTATTTTATGTATAAGGTAATTATGTATTACGTATATAGTTAGAGTGTGACTAAACAGATCCCGAATGTAAATACGTACCTATATTATAATACTTAATTATTAAAAAAGTCAATATTGTGTAGGGTTTAAAAAAAATAAAAAAAATATAGAAAACAATTATTTTCATACCGATGGCTTATAAATATTTGTTAACATATTTGGTCAGAGGATATAATTTATTTTATTTGTGTGATGTGTTGTGTAGCCTGCGGTTTTATATTATTGGAAATATGTGATACTCAATTAACAATATTTTAGATTTATACCTATGTAAAAATATTAAAAAACAAAAAAAAAAAAAAAAACTATACCGTCTAATGATTCAAAAATAAACTAGCCGTGAACTCACGAGTCGTAGTATTGTCATTTTACGTATAAAAATAATAAATGGTTAAATGTGAATTAATAGTGAAACGTCTGTAATTAATTTGACACGAAAAAAAGAAATGTGTCACGCGCCATGTGCTCTGCCGTTAGATCGTGTTCTTTTTTTTTTTTCTGTGTTTACTACGGTTGAGTAATCGATTCGTTTTTGTCACCACCCTACCGAGGTATAAGATTTACACAGGTATTATGAAGGAATCGTGGTTATATCTATAATGAAGAACACATGTTACGATTTGTTATGCAAACAGCAGCGCGTGATTAATAATTTCATCGTGTTCTGTCCTACAATAATAATAATAGATAGTCGAATGGAAGCGTTTCTCGTGGTCCAAAACGGACGGGTTAAATCTTATTTTCAAAATAACGTTTTTCGTTTCGTTTCGCTCTGCAGGTTAACATCATACTATATTAAATAATAATAGGAGACTACGTGAGTAACTTAAATATACATTTCGTTCATTATTTATATTATTAATTTGTATTTACTTTGAGTAATCATGACGTCATATTGTCCGGTAACATGCACTTATAATATCTTGGTCGATGATGAGAAATGTATATACGGTAATGCGTTAAATGGATTTTTTTACCGATGGAAATTTAAATCGATGTATTTTCGGGGCATTCGGCGATGAGATAATAAAGTCTGGTTTTATATATATATATACCGATCCCATGAATAGTTTTACCTCGTTGCAATGTGCAACGGGGTCGTCATTCTTTTGAATTTATATATTATATACGTGTGTACGTGCAAACCTCTTTGGTTGGTGCATATTTTACGATTTATATTATTATTTTGGTGTCTAGTGACATTTTTTTTATTAAAGGTTGAATGTTTGATAAAAAATAAGGTCTGAATAGATGATAAATGAAATGGCTATGCGAAAATAATTGTATTATTTCGTCTTCTTCTTCTTCTTCGGTGTAATAACAATATAATTTATACTATTATTGCAGTACCCAATAATCCAGATTTGTTTAATGTTCATAATAAAACTTAAATCTCATAAGATTCAATGTCGCACTAAATTTATGACGGGTACTTTATTTTTTATGGCTTTTCCAAACGTCTAGGTGCTTTTTGCTAATTAATGCTTTTTATTATTATTTTATATTAACTATTTATCGGTGTTTTAAAATTTTCAATAATTAAAGTTAAATTATTGTTACTCTGGTTTTGTATTCGTGTATAACAATTCTATTGATATTTTTTAGATTTAATGTTCATTTTATGTACTTATAAATCATCATTATTTCTGTATCTGTTGTATATTATTATGTTATTAACTACAAACAATTTTTTTTCTTGTAAAACATTTTATGATTTTCTTCCTTTTTTTATTTTTTTACTTTCAAACGTTATCGCGATGAAAGTCTTACTGACGGTTATTACGTGCCTGAGTAAATGTAAAGTTGGCGTGTGTAAGAATGATGAATAGCATTTTCGGTTTCTTTCCACATAGGCATAAGAGTCAGCCAAGTCAGATTTTTGTCGTAATAATAATAATAATGAATTTTAAATTTATAATAAAGCGATGGCTTTATACGACTATTACTTCTATTGGAGACATTTATAGAGTCCCTTAAAAAAGTGTTACAACCCGACTCGGTATACAATACATTATACATGTATTGTGAAAATGCCTATAGTGATGATGGATAACTACAGGTAATATATATGAATAATGAGCTGGTTCTTTCGACCGAAAAATATAAATCAAACAAGTTCTGTCGACCAACGCGCGTTGTGTCAATATAAATGTCGTAGTCGTATAACACATATAATGGTTAGTCCAGGGGTCGGCAACCTGCGGCTCTTTCGATGTAAAGTTGCGGCTCTCCAGTTCTAAAACGAAGTAAGAAGCCAACTAATAAATACAAATCTAGAGTCGTGCATGAAACTTAAAACAAAAAGTTATAAGCCTGATTTAATCAAACTTTCGAAACGCATGCAAAGCCACAGTGTTCCCATTGATGTAACGATCTATTATTGAATTATACATTAAATATATATTTTTGGATTAATTATTTTAAATTTAAAATAAAATATATATTTAAGCAAATACTATAATATCGAAATAAATATGTTTGGTGGCTCTTTAAAAATTGGTAAATTTTGTAAACATAACTTTTGACTCTTCCGTCTCAAAAGGTTGCCGACCCCCGGGCTAGTTCATAACGTAATAACGTAGAATGGAAGATAGCGAAATAAAACACAATGGTGTAGCTGTGTGAGAAACTGAAAATTAACTGACGAAGAATTGTGTTCGTACCTACACCACAATGAGATAAATAGTTATAAAACATAAAATGCAAGTAAACAATGATGATACGATATATAAAATTTCCATGAAAAAATTTAATACTATATAAGGTACATATCTATATTATGTGAAAGTTTAAAAATCAGTAATGATAATGATTTATATATTTATATATTATACTGTATCTTAATTCTATATTTGAGTGATTATTTCTTTATTATACAGTGTGAATTAAATGGTATATACCTTATAATGGTAATGGTGTGGTACTGGTGATATATTACATTCTTGAATTATAAATAATACGATTAAAATATTTCACGGTAACTGAACAGTTTGACTAGGTATAGGATTGATTAATTTAAACTCATTTCTTATATTATTTTCTTGTAGTAGTTTTATACACGTAGTGATTACACCATAATTTCAAAACGAAAAAGCCGGTTTTAATGTCTCACGGGTCGTTTTTTACCCATCTCCTAAGTCTCACTGACAGCTGAGGGTGTGTACCTAATATATTTTTTGACATTTTAATAATAATATAATATACATATAAATAATAGCTGTTATAATAATAAGAAGTTGTAGACGCGTTATAACGCACCATGCGCAAACTGTTTGAATGGTTGTAATGGAAAATCCGTTAGTAGCTCATTTGGATATCACTTAAACAAACTACTATTACCATTATGGTTATAATTATTTTATTGAATTTGGACAGATGCAACATTAATGATTCTTTTCACTGTTTTATAATTAATAAATATAAATATTGTTCTATACATGAAAATTATATATATTGCATTTTTGAGTGTAACTTTGTAAGTATAAATAAATAAATAAATATTCTTAATGTTGTCTTAATATTTTATGAACACAATGAAACAATTACCAAAAAGTAGTTAGAAGCAGTAAATATTTATAAACTTATTCTTTTTAAGGATAATTCGATTGCTCATATATTATTAGATTAATCACTTTGAATAAAACTGTTTTTCTTAAAAACCAATTGTAGATTTTAATTATAAAAACACCCGTTCAAAACTTAATTCTCTCTTATTCAATTTTCTTATTTTATATTTTAGCCACCTTTTCCTTTCATTGATTAACATTGTTAAAAGGACATAAGAAATAATTTTATTATATTTTTTATTTTAAATTTAAACGAAATGTTCTGTGTGGTGGATAAAAAAACGAAATACTTTTCTAGAGTTTATTGTTCAAAGCACTGTGTAGAGAAATTCTATTCATTTTTTCAAACCTACATTAGATTTTTATGAAAAATTCCAACTTTGTTCTACCTTATAGTGTAAGTTTAATTTAATATTTTATAATACAACTTTCAAATACTTTTACTGTTTATTGTTTTGTTATTTTTCAGTAACTTTAACATGTAGTACAAATGAAATATTTATTGAATTTGTAGTTTATAACTATATAAAAAAAAAAAAAAAAAAAAATTGAATTCAGTAAATTAGAAGTTTTTTCTCGATATGACTATAAATAAGTACTTCGCCTCATGGCGTTTAAATAGGAATATTATTTTCGTCAGTATTTGTTTACAAAAACAAGGGCTCATGGATTATTTCGAAACAGCAGAAATATACATATTACGCAGTAATTACTAATATGGGGAAGGATGAGGAGAAGGCGGCAACACGTATAATGGAAACGGTGACGTTTTGTACTCACGTTTTGAATTAGTAAAACGTTTAATGTGTATCCGTATGTATTGTCGTTACGCAAGGCTGTGTTGGACGACGTGACACGAAAAACTGTCTCCGGGTCTTACATTGTGTACCGCGACACGTAATCCGTAAAAAGAAAAATATAACAATAATATAACAGAAACGAAAGCAAAACGAAACTACGAAAACGGGTCACGAGCCATCATTAATTAGGTGCACCGTCGTGTATCACAGCCTCCGTCGTCTGTGATATATTGTACCCATAATATAATAATAATAATAATATCGTAGATGACCATCTCACACGCCATCAGAGTCTCGTGATCATCGTGATTTTCCCTCTGCTGATCCTCTTACGATTCGCAGTTTGCACACTCCGACGGCACCAGGAACGACGTTTTCGCTATAACGGGTTTTTTTCCATTCTACTGTCGACGTTAATTACATTTTTTTTCTCTCCAAATGTAAAGAGGTAAAGAGTCTTCTTGAATTTTTTCGTCGAGAACAGAACTGTGGATCATACAAAATACTTTTTTTTTTTTTTTTAGTGAGTTTTTTCAAATAAATTTCATGGGTTTCGATAATTTTGAGAGGGGATAAAATTCCACTTACGATTTACGAAAACGAAAATCGTTCATAAGAAACAAAATCGACGATCCAAATAATATACTCCTATATTAAAAAACGTCGACCATATTTTAATTTGTAGACTTATTAAAAACGATTGTATAATACATTTATAAAAATATACTATACGAATAAGAAGCATTTTATTTTAATGGATACAGATGGTTTTGAGTATAGTTAATCATTCGTTTGGCTTCTTTGAACATTATTTTTTACGATTATATTTTATTTCTACAATACAAATAATATAACATGAAATTTACATTTAGATAATAGTCAACATTATTTGCACATTTTGTTTTTGTACTTATTAAAACTAAAATTAGTTTAACGAATAAATGATTTGAACGGTACTAGGAAATAATCGTAAAACATGCAGCTGAGAATTGTATTTCTTAACGAACGTGATAATTTTTCGACGTATTTTAGATACATATTTTCCTTTCAAATTAAATTTAAGTTCTAATAGAAAGTAACGAACGTTTTGTCGTTATTACCAGCATATTTTGCGTTAGTGAACTTTTAAAAATCTGTGCTCCATAAAAGTAAATCGTTATTGTTATTGCTAAAATATGAAACAA
The DNA here is from genome assembly GCA_013282895.1 of Eriosoma lanigerum. NCBI lineage: Eukaryota > Metazoa > Arthropoda > Insecta > Hemiptera > Aphididae > Eriosoma > Eriosoma lanigerum. The sequence continues at coordinate 36,132,358 of CM023360.1, forward strand.
TGGATATATTGTATACAGAGCACGCTTGTTCGCAGTTTCTTATCATCAGGGGATGTATAGCTTCAAAAATCATACTTACCCCTTTCTAAAATAATAATGAAAATGCCAACAACAAAATCGATGAAAATGAATGAACAGCGTGTCTCACTGATATTCTACAAGTGCTAAACTGTCTTACCACGAAGGAAAATATTCTGTTTGATATACAGTCGGAATTGAAAAAAAAGTTTAGTGAATTAAATTAACAAAATATAATAAATAATTATTATTCAGATTTATTATCGTTATTTATGAAATAATTGATAATTCACAGTAATTTTTATCATTTTAATTTCATCAAGATTCGATTTAATAGTATTATGGCTAGTTTTATCTCCTATATTGTCTACTTTAAAATATATTAATATATTAAATTTTTATTCAACCAAACAATTAATAATTATACATTACATGTTAAATATTAATTTATATCATAATATATTATGCATGATATTATGCCTCACTGGGGTTTTTTACATTACTTAGCAATATTAATAATAATTACTCCTTTTGTTTTGTGTTCTCGTCCCACAGAATTGACTCTTAATTCTTTTTTCTTTTCTTTTCTTTTCTTTTCTCTCCACCCTTCATTATCAATAGATTACGTACCATAACAACTTTATTCAATGCACAGACAGACTTCTCTTAGACGTTTTTTTTTCTTACACTACCGCTATAGTGGTATAAGGTATTGTGTTAATAGAATCATTAAAACCATAACGATAGAATGGTAAGGGTGTTCGGAATGGGTGCATCCACTGCGGGAACAATGGTCTCGAAAGAGAGTAAAACGGGAACAATTATGCCATTAAAGTTAGTAGTATTTGATGTGGATTCGACTTATCATTTCCCGTCATCAATCCGGTAGATTACTTTATGGGAAGTTTGCACTTAGAATGATTTCATTATATTACGTCTACCTATGTGCACTGTGTAATAATACGGTGATGAGTTTCAATAAATTAAAACGATGAATATACGATGATAATATTGGTAAATTTAAAATTAAAATAATTTCCCTAAGGCTACATAATAATACAAAACATTATATTATACGTAATACATACTTAAATCTATACACTTTAAAATCTGAAAAATAATTATCAAAATATAGGTACTTCTATTTATTTGTTAATAATGTTATTATTTAGTTAGTTTCAATATGTACAAAAATAAAGAGTTTTAGATAATTAAGTAAAATGATTTTGAATTTAAATGTATCAAATAGTTAATTTTAAAAGTACATATTATTTTATTGAAATATATTTATATAAACATAAGATAAGTGAATATTTTTTCAAAGTATACTAGTAAAAAAAATACGAGTTTATTAAGCTATTTAGCTTAAGCAGTAAATATATCATTAGGTAATAATTATTATTATATGAACTTAAATAGTGGAAAATCATTGTTTAACGTTCGATTTTATACATGTAGTTTTTTTATTACGCATATATATATTTTTTTATTAAGCGTAGTAAGTCGTAAAGTACACTATTTTAAAGTCATGCAAAGGTTTCAGTTGAAATTTTAGTTACGGTTATCGTTATCTGATTGTTTTTGTTCTTAGTTTTAAACATTATATGAACATGTAATGGGTTTAATACTTGTTTATACACCATTAGTACGATTTTAACGATGCTTTAGGAAGTTTATTGTTGGTATACTCTGTTCTCGTGTACATGTATTATGTCAATTGACTGACCCCTTGTGTGTAAACAATAGGTAAAGGCTCTGGAATATGTGATTCGATGTACTTACATTCGTTTATTGAAATAACATAGTACTGTTTCGTATTCATAGGTATAAATATAAGGTATAATTATACGTCTTATTATATCCATTTTATTTTAATTTTAATTTTTAGTAAAAACATTTTACGTCAATTATTTAAGGCTTTAAAATCAACTTGATAACAGTAATAAAATATATTCAAATTCATGGAATTAAATAATCGACGAAGGTTTGATCAATGACTATTTGAATATTTTGAGGTAAATTAAAAAATTGTCAATCTTGAGATTTAAAATACGATATCTGTATATTATTTTATTACCTACTTTAATTGTAAACTAGTTATTTAATATCTAGATATAATTATTAGATTTTTTTGAAAAGCAAATTTTCTGGATACTAAAGAAATAATAATCTTATAATAATACATCTTAAAAAACAAGATTAATTAATTTTAATACAATTTTTTTTTATAATTCAAGTTTGTTTAAAGTTGTTCAAGTAGGTTTTGTTATGATTTGTGTTTATTTAAACAATCAATAATCTACGGAACTAATTTAACGACAAAAGAAAAAAAACACCATTATTTCATCACTTAAAAATGTTAGTAAAATAGTGGTATCGCTTTAATAATAATTATTCTTGTTATTCTATATTTTTATTAGGTCATAAGTATTTTAGAATATTATTATATAGGGTCTGCTACTATACGGAGAGCATACATTTATTTTTATTAGCTTTTAGAAGAAAGCAGTAAACCATATTACACGTCCATTTACCTAATGTAAGAGGTATGCTCAATATACTTAGACACTCATGTTAACACACACTGTAATTTATTTTTGATAATACACTTCAGTCATTGACAAAATATTCTTTATACATTTTGATGTAGGTGTTTAAAAAAAAAATAGATGTGGTTTTTTTACGAGACAATTTTAATTCATTTTAAAGAGTTTCCTACTGAAATAGTTTGGAGCTGCGAAATGAAGTATCTACATTAAGTATTTTCGAGCTAAACATTTACGTACTGGGTTTATTTTATTTCACCAAAAAACCGAGTAAGCAATTAGACTTGTTTCATAAGAATTATTATTGTTGCGAAAAAGGTGCCGCGATAGCTTGGGAAAAGCAATTTATACGCAAATCTGTTTTACAACAAAACTGTCCACCAGGGAAAACGAAAAAGGCTTATAAGAAATGTATAAATATATATATAAAAAAAAAAAAACACGAGGGGATATTTTTTCTCCAAGAACTTGTGTAAAATACGGAAATAATTTCATTGCAGATGTTGTAATTAAAAATGAAAAAAATTAAATAAACTAAACCGAATAGACTTTTGAAAAGAAACAAAAGTTAATTGCCATTATATATTGTATTTGCTTGTTCGTTTTACGTTAAACAACCTGGAATAAGAGTCCAACAATGATAATTATAAATTAATGAAAATTATTTAATTATGCGTTAAATTTAATATTAGATAATTAAATATTAAGTTTATTGCTGTATACAAAAAGCTGATTTGTTTGTTAGAAGTTGGATTTTAAATGACTGGCATTTTTTATTTTTTTTTTTTAAATTTCTTGATATTTATATTTACCAGATTGTTGTATTTTTACTAGTCGTCACTACTAGTGATTAGTTTACTAGTCTATTGTTAACTTGTCTTATATGTCTACGAGAATATGATTCTTTTTTGTTTAACAATGTTTTCCTCGTTAACGTCATTCTATATTATATATAGTATAGAGCATTTTCGTTATTCCATCCCGACATAGTTTTCTCGTTAGCACAGAGATGAGTATAGGATTTTATACACGAAAACTTTACTAGAAAATTGATTAAAAGTTGACGAGAATAATCTCATAGCATTATAGAAAACACTGTTTTATTTGTAAAGTTAAACTATACACATAAACTACAGGTACCTGAATAATATTCATCCAAAAGTGAATCGAATTTCATGTACTATAATCGCATAATATTTTCGACTAAAATATGTTTTGGAAAATGTATTTTTCTGAACATTTAAAATATTGACTTGATTAAATATTACTGGATATTTGATAGTTTCTCATCTAATAATCGTCTAGGAATTTGGAGATAATAATGTTGTTATTAATATGATTATTATGATCGTAACTAATATATATTATTTATACCTTAAATATTATTATTTATAATGATAATAGTGTATTTAATTTCATCAGTTTTCTACTACTTAGTTTTGTGGATATCGATCCTTTGTGGCGTGTAAAAAATATTGCCGAAAGTATTTATGCGACCATTGATAATGATGATGATTAGTAATGTTCGACCGATCGATTGTTTATATTAGAACTTGTTAATTGTTTTACATGTGAAATGGTCAATAATTACTGCCGAAGACTTACATTGTAGTGACCACACGTGTCCATAGCACGAGTACGGTTGACCGATGAACAGGTCACTGGTTAGACAATGACCGTCGTCAGTTTAGTGATATACGTACGCCACCATTGTTTAAGCATTAATTTATGTCTTTTTATGTGCAACTGGAGATTCGTTTTTTTTATTTTTTTTTATTACTCGTTTATTATGTATATATTTAGATATTAGATTATGATGATTGTTTGAATAGATAAAACAATTTTAATATAATCTGACGACAATGCGTGGGCGCGAAATGTCCACAATCGTGATTTAGTGTTAAATAATATTATAGATTCAGCTACTAGTTAACAGTAAGCCTGACGAATCGTGACTTATTGTTTGAGAAATAATCAAATTACAATAGGCCTTGTCACCGCCGAAATAGGATTAATGACTTTGTTGTAACAAAATAATTCAATAATACGTATCTATTTAAAATGGTATGAGACAATTTTGAAGAAGAAAAAATCAACTTGATTGTAAATACCTTATCATATCTAGGTAAAAAAAATTTAAAGAATTAAAAAATGTACATATTGTAAATAAGTTAATAATTACAAATTTTGACACACATCATAACAATATATACTTTGTACGAGACCTGACGTCAGAGTATTTTGTTTAAAAAATAATAGATATATTAGTGTAATAAAAAAATTATTATACAGAAATGCTATATAATTTCCATATTTTTTGTAACATAACATTTTTTTTATCAATATAGTGGATAGAAAAAATGGTTATATTTAGGTATTATTGCATTTTTTCTAACTTTAAATAAAATTAATCTATACGTATCGTGTGTCTAATAATTATTACAGCACAAGGTTTGAATGAATAAAACTGTTTCTAGTAATTTTCTTATAGAATGTTTTGATATTACAATAAAGTTAATACCTCTATAAACAATAATAATTATGATAAAACAGGTATAATTATTAAAATTAAAGAAATTAGAAAAACATTTTTGAAAATTATTATGTTGTTGGCGAATTCTAAATTAGGACCTTTATTTTTGTTTTATATTGATTACATCATTTGAATAAGTAAATTTACACACATGTAGATTGTAGGTACATGGTAGATTTTACTCTGACTGGGATACATACGTGAGATGAATATATTAAATAATGTTGTAAACTACATTCAACAATGTTTTGGGACAAAACTTCTCAGAAGATATTTTTCTATATAATACAAAAATATATAATAATACCAGATTTTATTTTGCCAGTTACTTTATATTAAGGTTTTTGACCGTAAAATCCCTAAATATGAAAATACGAATTGATTTTCAAATATAAAATTCATATTGTATTTTTTTTATGTTATCATGAAATATGTACCTTTAATTCGATATACTTTTTGTTTATTTATAAATAAATATTAAATTAAAAATCAACTGAGCATAAAAGAAATCACAATAAAAAATTTAATTGGATATAATAATATATTATAGTATATACTTTTTACAAAATGATTTAAATTATTTCTATTTTTATGTTAGTATAAAGTATAGGTAATAGGTTAATAAAAAAATATCTGAACAATTATTGCAAATATAAACTTTATTGTTTTAAAAGTCCATATGAAAATATATTGTTTGTTAGTTATACTCGTATTTAAATTAACTCATGATATGGTATTCTATATTATATGAAAATATTATTTATATTATGAAAATTAATTGTAAATTAAGTTGTATATAATTTTGATAACAGTGTTTGCATGTTAGAAAACAATGTCATGAAACTACATTATTCAATTCTTCTTTTTCTTTTTCACATCACACAGCTAATTGAATGGGATCGTCTACCCTTGTCCTTCAATTTCATACATCTTGATCTCCTACATCTCGTGAATTGTTTATAATTTTATATAATTAATTAATTTTTGTTTTATTAAAATGAAATCAATAAAAATACAATGAGAATAATTTTGGATAATTTTGTAATTACTTATTTACCATCGCATAAAAATGATAAATATTATAATACTGTTTAATAACAAAATTTATTCTACGGAATATTTAATAGACAATTATTAATAATAAATAGATTAAAAAAAAAAGGTTTAAAATATTTAGATTTTTTTTTTATTATTGTATAAGTAAATTGCAGACATTTATATTTATCTTTCCGGTTTGAAGTAATTTCACGGCACCAACTAACTAAAAAGTTTTAAATACTAGTGCACTATTAAAAGTTTTGTAGGTATCTGTAAACTTTTTCACGGTTAAAGATACTTAAACTTTCTTTGTATTGTAGTGATAAATCAAATAGCGTTCTTAGGTTATTAATATATTTTATTTTAGATTTCTTATTAGTTATTTATAGTGACAAAATGAATTATCGGTTAAGCGAATACCGATTTACTTTACATTTAAACAGGTAAATATCGATTTGTGTTCTCTGCTCATAATAGTATCATTATGTTTGTTATTTAAACAAAACCGTATCTAGTATACCGAAATCGTTCGTCGCTTATAGGATAAGAATTTTTGTAACGTCTATTATATATTCGAATCGTTGTTTATCTTTAAATAAATGATTGCGTTTGTGTTGTAAATACCTATATATTGTAATTTTTTCATATTTAATAGAATCAGTATTTACTGTGTATTTTTAAATTAAAAAATATTGTGCAGAATGTTCTTTTTGGGTAACGTGAAAAGTCTGTCAACGGGATAAAGGATGATAGAAAACAAAAATAATAATAATATTAATATTATGACGTTTTGTCGGTTATTTTGTTATACATATATTTTTTTCGCTGTTTATACGCGTTGAAAGGTCGGAACTTTCGAGTATACAAAACACGTCTAAAGCATATATTATAGCTAGGATATAATATTTTTTTTTTTAGTTTTTCAGGAGTGTTTGTTGCGCACGAGAGGTGTTTTGTTCGGGAAATTCACTAAACGCAAATTGTCGCGACGGTTGATCGGAAATACACGGTTTTCTTACGTACACGTTTCGCATAATATCACGTGCCGATACGACTGAACGGTATTATGCGAAAAACAAAATGAAAAATGCAATTTTCGTAACTTAAAATATCGGAGTATACGCCATTTTTACTATTGTGACTATATAACTTGTACGGAGTACATCTGTATATATATATTTATACAGGCAATAATATATCGGATATATCTATGAACACGTCGATCATCGTCGTATATATATATACGTATTATTATTATTATTATAGTGCGTAAAATGCACGTGCGAAAATATTGTCACGATCGTGTCGAGGCGATGTTATATGCGATAGACCGTCCGCGATGTCGTGCGGACGGGGAGGCGTTTTGTCTTCTATTCCCATGGCGAAAGGGGAGATTTCCAAGTGTATATGTATGCATTAAATCGCGTGACATTGCCGCAGCTATACCTCCCCTCTTCATAACTGGTACAACTTGGTATATATTCGACGCGGAATCAAAACCTGAGAGGGATATGTGTCGGCAGCGAACACGTTGTTATTATTATTATTATTATTTCCATCACGAGCCCCCGCGGGCGCATCTTATTTATATGACACCCGACCGTACGGTTTTTCACCCCTCGCGAAATACGTCCTTATTTCTTTTTTCACTATTTCTTTTTACATTCGCCCTTCACATCCCGCGCGATTGAGGACAAACGGCCGACGACGAGACCGCGTTGTCTGAGTGTATCGTCAATCCGACAAATTCCTTTATAGATTTAGAAACAACGCTAAAGTTTTTCTGCGGGTTTCTTTCTTTCTTCTCCAATCGGCTCGATTTTTTTGAGCAATCTCATAGGTAATTTATACACGTGGGAAAATTTTCGAATGGATAATCAGTATAATATATATCGTATATCTGACTGAGTTTCGCTTTCAGAATCGTATTTTCGAATGCAATATCATTGCATTAAAATATTAATTATAATAAATCACTCATTTCTCCAAGGACCGAAGGAAAAACGTTCGGAATAGATCTTCCCGCTTATTTTTAAAAATGCATTACCGGTAAATTGAGTTATTTCTCTTCGTTTGAGTAATATTATTAAATAATATTTGTATAATTATGTTTGTGTCATTTTCGTATTATATTTTTAAAATTATGTACGGAATTATGTGTTGGATCTGTAAACGCGTTTATCCTCAAAAGTTAAAATACAAGTATGTAAATGTGTAGTGTGATTGTTTTAATGTTTGCTGATAAAATACTTTGAATGTTTATATTGGTTATTAATATTTATTATTTATGTTTATCTAAAATCGAATTCATATTAATCAATCAATATAAAAATAAAAATTTACAAAATATATAGATTAGGTATACAGGTACACATAAAATATAACATGGTTCATGTAGGTACCTACTACTTATAATTGTACTTAACAATTTATTTAATTTATAACAATATGCAGATTTATCTTATTTAAATCATAGGTTTTCGCGTGAAAACTCCAAAAATATTCCGTTAACAAAAAAGTTGTGCTTAAAGCCGAAATGTCGGCTATTTTGTAAATTAGAATATTATATTTTTTAATTAATATGAACTTTTAACCTATTTCATACCTATATTAAAGTAATTTAATGTAATATTGTTACCTATTACGTTTAAAGTGGTAATTAAATTTATTATAATTTAAGTCTTAAATGCATTTAAAAATAGTTTCTCATGCTTTAATTTGTTATTTCGTTTTATTAAATGTAATGTTTTATGAGCAAATTTCATTTTAACTTTATCAATTACAGTTTTTTTTGATAGCATTTTATTCTAAAATGTCTGAACATTGGGAAAATACCCTCTTGAGACAAAAGCAGCGAGTAACAGTTGACCATCATAAAATTGGATTTTTTTCCTTTTTGCTATCGTAAAACTCACTAAAAGACCCGCAGCATTTACGTCGTCTCTATTGCGATGGCATCTGTTGACTGTGTCGATATAAGAAAAAATAAAGTTGCAACTCCCCCATTTACCATTGCCAAAAACACTGGGTTTCTTCCCTATCTTTGACAGAATGCGAGAGAGGAAACAAAAAACAGTAGCCCAAGAATCATTTCCATCCGATTTTCCACCGATTTAGACCCAGCAGCCCCGAGGGTCGTAATAGCCGATGGCTACCTCATAAAACTCGTATTTTGCTTAATGCTGTTTCTTATCCAAAGCCTTTTATATTTCACCTCCTTCCCTTTTATTTTATACGGATTTGCTTAAATCCACCATTTCATTTCCAAGCGGACTTCGTCACAATTCTGATTTTATCTGTTCTACAGATTGCACCGTTGCACTTTATGACTCCGTTCTTAAATAAACGTGATATTATTTTTAAAACTGATTTTTGATACGAGATTATCATGATTGAAAAACAGAACTATTATAATATTTCATACATTTATTTTCAATTTGAATGTAATATTATACGTGCTTTATATTCCTAGTCATTAAAATATAAAATAAAGTAAACCTTTTTTTTAAATGTGCTTTGGAGTTATATAGTGTAACATCTGTCCCCGATTTAATATAATTACATTGTTATTATCTTTAGTTGATACTAGAATTTGAATCATGAAATCGCAACATATTTGGTTTTAACAAACATATGAATTAAACCATCGAATAATGATAGAAATAAATTTAATAATATAAATATTAATTTTTAATTTTTAACGGTACCCATTAAAACATTTTATTTTTTTTAAGATTCGTATAAAACAAAAACCTGTTAACGTGTATATAAAAAAAAAAAACTGAATATAATATGTCATATTTTAATGGCACGTTTTAGGGTTCGTCCTTAGACAACAATATATAGTCAGTAGCCGTATTATAAAATGTTATAAGTTTTATACAATTGCGATCTTGATCAACGTTTCTCGAATGAAATTCATATTTAAAAAAAATAAAACGAAAAAAAAAATGGGGATTTTATGGAAAATATATAACATACAAAAGGGGATCGTTATTGCAGTGAAAGAAGGGGGGGATTTCACTCGGAGAACAATAACAATAGTAGGTATATTCTGGTCGCCCCTGGCGATCGGAAATACGCCGTTCGAATTTCAACATAAACGTCTCCTCACTTCCTAAAACCATTCTACTAACATTTAGATCGTTAAAAAGTCCCTTTTTGCGTGCGCAATGCAGGTGAAACGCCTGTCATATAAAATGGCCTCACGCGAGTTTTTACTGATTTTTTTTTATTTTCTGTTTATTCAGTTTAGCTGTTAAATTTCTCAATATAACGTTTCATTGCAAAATTTGTTTGATATTTTTTTTTCACACTGTATTCTACAATTACTCGAATAAAGATTACGTTATGCATATTAAAATTAACTAATTATCATAGAAAATCTTAAGTTTTATCAATGTTTTTTGTATGCTTTTTATGTCACATACAGGGCGATTAGGATTTTTTTGTTACAGCAAAAAGAACAGTGATTCCCATTTAATTTTTAAACATTGAACCTAGGAAAACCCCCCAACAGGTGGACATATATTGTATCTTTAAATAGACACATATTTTTTTGGATTATTATTGTTTTATATTATAAAAATATTTTCTCGATTTGTAATTATATATGGTTTTGTATATACCATATATAATTTTTATCACTATACACTATACAGTATACACATATGTCAACTATATACATACGTATATATCAGTTAGGTAGTTTTTAATGATAATTAAATTTATTATAAATTAATATCATGGAATACTATAGATCCTGACCTGAATGTTTATAAATTAAATTCTCGTGATAATAAAAAAATATTACATGGACATTTTTGAGTTGCATGTCGGAGATAATATATTTTATTAAAGGCATTTCAATAATTTAGAACACTAGTTTTATACCGACTCAAATAGAAACTTTTCTAGGACTTTAATTAACGATATTAAAGTAACATATTATTATTAATGTTTTTTACGAAATATAAATCATATTGCTATTATTATTTATCAAAGTTCACAGTACTTGACGGTGCAATAAAATATAAGATTAAATTGTTATTTTGTCATTATTTAATCACAAATATCGCCGAATAATAATTAATAATATTTCAGTAATAAATATATGAAAATTAAAATATTTATATCGTTTATATCTAGGTAGTTGATTGATGAATGTATGTTATTTAAATAAATTGCGTTATTTATTTTAATCTATGAATATGACTATAAAAAAAAAATAATTACAGATTGTATTTGTTATATTATATGTTTGATATTAAATAATATTTATCAAATTATAAGAAAATATTAATACTAAATTAATAAGTTCTAAGTAGTAATATTATTTGTTCGTTCTATAATTAATTATAGATTATATTTACTATACTAAAAATTTAACGCTTTAATAGTGTGATAGAATTTAGAAATTAAAATTTGTAAGGAATTTATGTTTAGCATCTGTAAAATCAAAAATAGATTTCTAAAGTATACTTGAATAGTTCGTTTGTTTTTTAATTTTTTATTTATAATTCGAAAACTACATTACACCACAGTTATGCGTATGTTTATTCAGTAACCAATCTTTCAAGAAATGCGTATCAAATAAGTACATCCCTTTTTTCGGCTGTACTTTAATAATACTGGTATACACGTTCGTTTCCATAAATTGGAGAGCGTAAGTACATAAACCACACGAAATGCTTTTTGTGGAACGATTTGTACTTTTTTCGTTTTGTTAGCAATACGATAAAATCCGGGAAAAACACTGTTTATTTCTGTGGTACCATCAGGTGATGTACAAACGAATTTATGAATCAGATATCCCTCGGATTTTTTCTATTGTTTTGGTTTTTACGATTTTTCGCGTGGAAATCTTCGGTCCATCAATATTCCCCCAAGCAGAGAACCGTTTGATATTCCTTGCGCTTGACCACCGTTGCCGCCGATAAAGAGATTCGATTCGGACGGGATTACCGTATGGCAAAACGCATAAACACGTGTATACTTACCTGTGAGATATATATATATATATTTATATATATCATGTAGGAATGAAAAAATAAATATAAAAACGGTGATAATATACGAATCGATTTCATTAGTAAGCAATGGGGGATTTATTTTTCGATCTGCGACACGGCACATCCGGAATCTGAAATCGGTAGGTTCTCGGAAATGACTTCTCTAAAAACGTATAAAAAAGGTGAATGGTCGTTTTGTTTGTTAGAGAATAATTCATATTATTATAGATACTTTTAGCTTATGAAATAATATTGAAAAAATATACGTTTCACGTGTCAGGATAAAAGACACAATTAATTGCAATAAATAATGTATTATTATTATAAAATTATGTCCGTACGTTTTCATTGAACGAAAGAAACAATAAACAATAATTTTCTTTTTCATTTCGCATAAAGATTATTAAAGGACTTTTAATTTTATATATAATATATAGTTAAATTATATTTACCATTGTTATTGCTGAATCGAATTTTACTTAAGTATTTATAAGAGTTTTTAAAACGTTCATTTTTATTCCGATACCAATAATGACTATTGTCTTCTTTTGAATTACAACTTACAAAGGTTTCATTTTTTAAATATTTATTTGTTTGATTGCACAATGAGTTAATAAATTAATATAAGAATGAATGGAGGTTAAAATAACTTTTTACGTAATTTGTTGTTTTATAAAATTATACTACTCAATCAAAAACTTTGTTTATTATTTTTAGTAATAAAATAGTAACAATACTTAAAATATATACCCCGTGGTAGACTTTCTTGAGTATACTAAATACGCAAAATATTTTAGTAATACTGCTGAATTTTAGTGTTGTAGATTACTCAAATTTTTAACCCTATAGAAAGTATGAGAATTTTATGGATCATGAAATTTCATTTTTAGTTTTTATTTACAAAACGTAATAATTTTTGAAATTTAATGCATTTTCACAGTTTATTTATATATTATGAGCTATATCTATAAAATGCGTAAATGAAGTTTTATAATTTTTGATAATTTGAATACTTAATGTTTTGTTTTTCACTCGTTATATTCTTATTCGTTACCGTAGGCAACGTTGTATCGATGTTGCTTTATCGTTAATATGAAATTGTCTATAAATTTTGATATTTGGGACCTTGGTCGGATTAATCCTAAGGATATAATATTTAATAATTAATTATAACTAATAAAATAGAATACTTTTGACAAACTTTTAGCAGCTTAAAATATTATGTTTTACTTTTGCTTATACTTTATAATAAACTTACATTGATTTTGCAATAATTTGTATGTAAACTATTATTATTTATTTCTAATACTTTTTGATACATATCAATAACAAATATAAAAATATAAAATACATAAGAAAATATAGTATTACACAAACCGTATTTATTTTAAAGAATTTTTTTTAGTTTTTACTTTTTTAGTCGCATATTTTTAACGAATATCGAGAAAACCCTTCAACTTTAGAACTTCGTTTTTAAGATAAAAGGGGGATATATTTATTTTTCAAGGGGATTGGATGTATGGTTGAAAATAAGAAACAGGATTTCAGAGGACACTTGGGTCATATTTTCCTCTTTCTCTTTCGGTTATACACGATTACAAAAGTTACATCATTTGTCAGAACGTGTCGCGTGTGCCGCTGACAACAGCAAAACGTCGTTAATCACTTAGTTTTGATCAAATTAACGTGTATTATTATAACAGAAAAACATGTGTACTCTCCCTTTCCATAAATGTGCACCTGACGTACTCCCGTTTATCATGTGACTAAATTAAATCTCGCAAATCGATGGTAAATTATTCAATTACAGTCCTCTAGAGTCGCAGGATGCTATTTGTTTTTTTTATCACTTAATATACTAGACTGGTCAATTTTCAAATATAACTAAATATATCACGGCGGACTGTCAAACACACGAACCATCTTATTTTTCAATCGTGTTGAAAATAATTAAACGCACAATATTTGTTTCCTATTCGTAATTGTAATAAATATTTTTTTTTTATTAATGTGACAAACGAAAATATACTGCTCAATGGAAATGTAGAGTACCATCACACGTTACAATAGGTTGCAGATGTCTCAGTAGAAACAAATATTGTTTGAATAATTATCTCATAACATCCAAACGTCCGTTTGAAGTATACGCACATTACATGGTATTATAAAATTGATTTATAACTATGGGTTAGCATTTATATTTTATACATATATCGGACAGTATGACATAAATGTATATTATTGACTTAAGATTCTCGGGGTGTTAATTACGCACAGGAGATAAATCCCAGTCGGAGGAAGGATATCGTTGTTGACACTATCTGTTTGCGACGACGGCGTATAGTAAGCATCGCGAGGGATTCGCTTAATTGTTATACGACGACAACCTGCGTTGTGCTAAGAAGAGCTGGGAATAACATTATAGTCAAGACTATATATAAGGCTCGTGGTAGTAGTCGATGTCGAATTTGCATTTTGGCCCTTTATAATAGACATTAGAACGGATTTCCCGGGTTCCATATATATATATAACCGACTTTAGTTTACCCTTATGATTTATATCCGTTAGGCTAATGAAACTTTCGACAAACACGTGAAGGCGACTGTTTTTGTTTCAAAATATGACAAGTTATACCTGTGATATAAAATTATCAATTAATGTCATTCAATTTTATATCATACATTAGACATTTCATATTTTCATATATTATATAACTGAAATACTCGTAGATACATCTACTGAACATATATGATTAATTTCTAACAATCTATTATGATTATTTTAAGTATTTTGAACAATACAAAGATACATGAAATATTTCATTTGTAAAAGTTGGTTTATTCAAAATCATATAAGTAAAAGTTAATTATCATATATTTGGCGTATATTTATATATTATATTATTATAATTTGTAATTACAATTAAATTTATTATTGCACGTTCATTTAGTATTGAAAAACTAAATGGCCTTAAGCCAATTATTACTTACGTAGTTATAGTTTTAGCAGACATCCTCTCAGTAAAGCGTTTTCTTTTAAGCGAAATAAAAATTGGAACCACCTGTAACATTTAGGATGTTTCGACGACGACTTTAAGCGCTGTCAAATTAATCGAGCAGGAATGTCCTGGGTGCAACGAGTTTTGTTTTCCATCTCATTTATTCAGTGGGCTCGAGCCGTACTAATCTCTTAAGAATTCTAAATTAGAATCGGGTTTCCGGTTATTTGGAACACTTTAGGCTTTAAAGGGGCTTTGTCGTTTTAAAGGATCTCCACGAACTAGAATTTGACGTTTTCCCAACATATTGCGTAATGGGAGTTTTTCTTTAAAATTCACATAATTTAAATGAAGTTTGTGAGATTGAAATATAAAACGTTAAACATTGTTATCATTGTATCTATCCGAAATTTAATTTTACATTTGTAATTTTTATAATTTTTACCTAATAATAGAATATATTATTTTGAACATCTATACCTTTCTTTTGATTATAAATATTTTTTATATTTTTATGTATATTCTTTTGTAATTACTATAAACGGAAGTAATTAATTTATTAATTCATTATATATGTATGCATTTTATGTAGTAGGTACCTAATAATAATAATTCGCTTTGTTAAAAAGTCGCTACTTCGAATAAAAAACTTAAAATATTATCGTAAAATTAACATACATTTAAATCAGCGGGAGTATTTATAAAACATTTAATATATCTTATGACAAATAATTTTTAAAAACTATTTATCGTGGAAAAAAAAACTAATTATCATTTAAACTCATTTACAAACCATTTTTTATAGGGTTTGACAATCGTAAACGTATTAAATGAAAGTATTATTTTTACATTTATCAAATATATTTCGTAAATAAAGATATAATTCGATATCAATTTTATTTATTAATAATATATAAATGTATAATTTACTCACTTTTTTATTTCATATTATTGACTAATTGGATATTATTACCTAAGAAATGAATGATAGAATTTTATTAGGTATGATACATAACACAAAAATAAGTTTCTTTGAAAAATGTTTGTTTTTATTCTCTATGTACTTTATGTTTTTTCGTTTAAAATATCAATTTATATTTACTTATTATTGGAAATAGAAAATAACAAAATTGTTTCATGTCTATAGATGTAGTGATGTTCAATTTTTATTTTTTAATTATATGTTTTTGCTATCATAAAAAATATTTGATCATTCATTCATTATTTATATCTATAGAAAATCGGATTCTGAAAAATAATATTATCCTTCTTGTTACTATTGACTTTAAACAACAATTGGCAATAACTGAACTTCAAATATAATAAAAGTATTAAGAACAATTATAAAGACTTAATTGTATATTACTAACTTTAAATATTGTGTTCTGTAATAATTACATAATTTGTATATTTAATTACACATTTGATTTAAAATTTATTAAACAGTTTCATCTTAAAGTATTTTTGTAATGTTGTTTTATATGATTGGTAATGACAACATAATATGTTTTCTTAACTTAATATAAATAAAAAATACGATTCTACATAAAATTGTTACAGAATTTATTTATATTTAGTTAATTTTTGTATTGATCATTTAGTACTCGAATTAAAATGCTCCAATACTATCAAATAATGGTCTAATAAATTGCTAAAAAGTCCAAAAAAATGCCAAAATTAGAAACTTTTAAAATAAATAAAACGTAATTCTATTTAAAGTTCTAATATTAAAAAAGTTTTATGTGTTTTATTTTAAGTACCTAATTTGAAATCAGATAAACGTTTCGACTCTATTCCTTATATATTATTTAATTTCATCATGTCCAAGTATTGGAGCGCTCTACGTATTGTAATATGACGAGTTTTCAAAATATACAGTGTGGCGTGTGAGGAGGAAAACAATTTAAAATTACTAGCATAATGAAATAGATTTAACTTTGAACTTGTTTACAATAGGTGAATTTCGGCTTTAAATATTTTTGTGAACATGTATAAGAAATGAATTCTTAAGGATAAGTATAGGAATAGCATAAATTGTGGGGGAAATGAGAAAGAATAGGATGAGACGGTTTGGAAATTTTTTGAGGAGAGATGATTTAGAGGCACTAAGAGTTGTTATGGAAATGAATGTAGCAGATAATAGGTAATGGAAGAAGAGA
>CM023360.1:36149671-36232531 GCA_013282895.1 Eriosoma lanigerum
GAAACGACGAGAGGTAATAATAATGATAATAATAATGGATCGATGGATCTATAGAGGCAAAGGATTTGGGTGGCTGACCACATCTAGTCGGAAGTGTAGGGCAAGGTAGACATTTTTTTTTTTTTTTTCATTCATATGGTTCATCCAATTCCGCGTATTGTGAATCGTTAAAACGGACAAAAAAAAAAAAAAAAAATAAAATAAAATTGTAAAAAAGAGGATCATGTCCTGAAAAAAAAAAAAAAATGAGACCCAAATACCCCGTGTATCAGCGTGTGTGTACGCGCGGAATGCGATGAAATAAATGAAAGGGTACGTTTTAAAAATAGAAAAAAAAAATAAAAATAAAAACCCCCGACGGAAGGGTTTTACCGCAATATTCTCTTTGAAAAGAATGTAGTGTACTGGGTCACGTGTGCGCGCCGTGCGCCGTTTGTCGCACGCTCGCGATTCGCCGCCGAGCACATTCAGTTACGTGCCGGCCGCCTTGTGTTGCTGCCGTATCCGCAAACTCGCGCGATTCGTTCAACTGCGAAGTCCAACACTGTTGTCCATCATTGTACACCGGCTACGTCACGACGCCTTATCATGTTAGTATAATATTTTTTTTTTTTATATTTGTGATAACACGCGAGTGTTGTTGATTTTGTTAACAAGGGAGTTGGCCATAATTTAATAGGTTAAGATTTTTTTAAAAATCATGTTGTTGTTTCATGTTAATGTTTAAAAATTTGGTATTGTGTCCACAAAAAATAAAAAAATAAAATTTTTTTCAAGATTTTTCTCATCCGATTACGATTATATCGAATAGAATATTTTATTAAATACGATAATATTTGACTGCACTAACGCAACATTTTGATATTCAAATATTTTACGTGTAGTTTGGTAATAAATTTCGAGATTAACAAAAATACAATATTATTTTACTTCACAAATTTCAATATTGAAATTAAATTTTTTTTTTATTTATACATTGCAGTTAAAATATACAAAAATGTTTCAATGTTAAGTATATTATACATTAAAAAGTTTTTTTCTTATGCGTTAGAACCATAATAATATAGTAATTTCTCCCAAAAATACAATTTTTTTTAAAATTTATAATTGGTATTGACAGGTATTAATTTTGACTAAACTGATAATTTAAGTAATAAAATAAGCAATATTATTTCAAGAATGATAATGTGAGTATTATAGTTATAACAATTATAATTAAATTATAAATATACTTATTATTTGATTTAGATTTTTTTTTAGTTTATCTCAGTGTATATAAAATTATTTCATAATTAAATGATATAATATGAACATTTATTTTGTTATTTAATTCAGATCATAGTTAATATGTAATTTAAAGCAATTTTCTTAAGACATTTTCGAAATATTTAAAGATTTTTCAATGTATTAAGTTGTTAAACAAACGTGTTGATTGTTTATGTAAATGAATTATTCGTGTTTAAAACAATTACGATTATACGATAAATAGGTATTTACTTTTACATATAAAAACTAATTGCCGTCAAATAAATGCACAATATATCATAATACAAGTGTCCATCACTCTAATGTAATTTATTTTTAAATATTTCGAATGCCTTTGATTTATTTGAACTGTTTACATGAGTAGTGACTGGAAAAATGATTCCATCGCTATGACACACGTTAACGCCCGAAGAGAAATTACGGCGACAGTGGCATCCATGTGTACATTTTGACGTATTCCAATCCCTTCTCCGTCTATCTAAATTGTTATTGCGTTCATTAATCATTAGAGGAGTAACTGCTGGATTCAGGAAAAAAAAAAAATCTTGAAATTTACTGAAACCTCATGGGAAATTGTTTAACTGACTAATTTACTAATTAACTGCACACTTTACTTTATTTATTTATATAATTAACCGAGATATTATATAATTAATAGTTAAACAAAAATATTTTATATTTCTTTAGTAAAGAGTTTAATTTTTATTATTTTACTAATACTAACATATTTGACAGATATTCAAATATTATTTTTATATTCTGAATACATATTTTATTGTAATTGTTATAATTTTCCAACGCTTATACTAGGTATGAATTATATGAAATATCAATATATTACCAATAGACACGAGCAATAATAATATTACTTGTCACGATAAACGGTCGTTTATTTTTAAATACATCACTACACGACAACTCACGTTAATCGTTAAGACTATAAACTCATTTTAATATATAATTTGTATTTGTATTCCGTATCGATTGGAAATATATAAAATTCATTTGGTATATGGTCTTGAACTTCTTTTCAATTTTCTAAGAAGGTTTTCTGTGATTTCGGTTGATTAAGCAAGACGTTTGCCCGCAAAATTTTCCACGAGAATCAATTGGGTTCTCTTCGAAATTCTTATTTTTTTTTTTTCGTTTGTTTTGTTTACTTTGGTCCTAGTGGTTTGATTTGGATGGTTACCGTGACTACGGCATAGTACGTGATATTGAGTGGACATGAACTTATTCTCAAGCGAAATTACATTTGCCATACCTTCCACTGAATAAGAACTAAAAGGGGCCACATTTTCAAATATAATAAAAAATAATCCCCATGAAAATAAAACTTGTCAAACTCCTAGAAATAATAGTTTCAAATAAATACATATACATTTAGGTTAATTAGTTTAATTTAAATAATTATTTTATTACGAACTGCCTTATTTATATATAATATGTTTAACGTTTGGTACAAATCGCATCATTATTGTAATTTTATGATTAACTTATTGTGATTTATGTTTGTACAGTTGATATTCAATTATAAATTGTCAAATTGACAGTTTTATTATTTTTAAAAGGTGATTTGTTATCTTTTAACAGTTTTAAATTATTTAAATGGTTTTTAGCCATTCGTTATTGTATGAAAACAACACTAACAACAGTCAATAATTTATAATTTGTTTAAATAACAGCTGCAAAACATTTGTCAATAGCAAAAAGTACTACAAAAAAACTATATCGATGACGAATAGTACAATGTTTAGTAAATTAAATCGAAAACCTCGATTTTTCATAAAACAATATACGCTATGGGTACCTATATAATGTATATCCGAAACAAGTTTTATCACTTAACAGTCTGTACATAATATGGCAAATGTCAAGTTGCCCCCTTTTCTCAAGTTAATCGCGTTCAAGCAACTCTTCCAAAGGTCGCTCATAGACTGTTTCCGTATATGCATGTCTCCTACAACAACAGAAACCCGTGTTCATAATCAATTTTCAATTTTCCTCTCCGTCCCATCTTGCCGTCGGATTATTCTATCGGACAACGATCCCTGGGTCCTGCTCGGGATTTGCATTTATAATGACCACGTGTATACGTGCCCGTGTACTAGGGATTAGTATGGCTTTAATTTGACAGGGCCCCGTCAACCCTTGCCGAGCCCAACGGGTCCCGGTGACTTTGCGGGAAACTTGCAGGTTTAAAAATGCATAACGATGCCACGACCGTGTATGTAATTAACCCCACGGAAAGAATATACCGTATGTAGAACGAGCTTGTTGATCGACGGGTGGGTGAGGGGAGGAAATTTAGTAAGGTACTCTGTATAGGCAAATCAATGGCATTCGTGTGTAGAATACATTAGGGACGCGGACA
Source organism: Eriosoma lanigerum (assembly GCA_013282895.1). NCBI lineage: Eukaryota > Metazoa > Arthropoda > Insecta > Hemiptera > Aphididae > Eriosoma > Eriosoma lanigerum. The sequence continues at coordinate 36,153,312 of CM023360.1, forward strand.
CTATAATATAATACTATAACACTACTAGTTTTGTATGCGTCGACGAAATATTATTTTGATACCTACCTACGTACATGCGTAAGCACATTTACTGTTTTCAAACCGAATTATAATATAATCGATGTATTTCTGTAGTTTTTATAGTTTGTACTTTATACGATTTCGTTCGTCAAAAACTACATTCATTTCGAATGCGAAGGAGTTAATTTGAAGGGTCATTAATGGACTTGTTTTTATATGTATTTTATACTACATTTTGTATTTTACGCGAGACGGTAGAATTACAGTGTAATTAAAATTAAGAAAACAATTAAATATAGATACTTTCGCTATGATTAGAGTTTTAAATTGTAAACGTGTTGTTAATTAGCAGTAAAATGTTGTGCGGCACGAGTCTAACAACTGTTACAAAACACGTGCGGCAATAAAATGTCGGTAAAATATTGGTATTAGAACCTATGTAGTTAAATTAAATAAGTCTTGTATGTTAGCATAGTATGTTTAATGTTTAATTAAGTAACGTTTATAAGTTTTTATTTTTCAAGTACAGTGAAAACATTGAACAAAAAAAAAAAAAAAAAAAAAAAAATGCACAAAACATGTTAAGTAATAATATAATTTCAATTTCAATTAGATAATCGTAAACTCTGTGAGTTATATTTGGTTATATTTACTCGAGATTATTCAATCTAAAATTAGTCAAACATAGTCAACGTTTGGTGAATTGAAAACGATTAAAAATGAGAATTATTAATTAAGCGTAGTAAAGAATATGTTTTTAAAGTTGTTTTAGGACAGTGAACTGAACAATATTTATTTGTATTATTATTATAAAATTACAATTTTATACAATCTGTAGTATTTTAAAATAATATAGTACTATAAACAACATGAATATTACTTCCGATTATCATTTAATAATAATAATTTTAATTTTTAAATATTTTCTGGAGATCAGCTTGAGTAAATTTATTAATTTATTACGTTTGTTATCTCAAAGGCCATAATAGATCTAGCAAATCTATGTACCGTAAAATAAATGTAATTAGGTATGATGCAATTTGTAGAGGAGAATTTAAACTTTGCTCTAGTATTGAATTTCTTCCAAATATTTTTATTTTAAAATGAGTTATACCTATATGCATTTAAAAAAGCGAGTTATTTTTCTGTATACCAATTTCTGTTTATTCAAAGAAAAATATAGCATAATAATTTTCAATTAAAATTTAAATTGTTGGATTTACGTTGAACTTACAGATTAAACATTCTTATTACCAAATTTAAAAAGTGGATAATTATCGAGGTTTTTACGTTTTTTTCGTGGATTTTTGGTTTAATGTCATCTAACAACGAAGTAAATCGTGTTTTAATAAATATAAGTTTATTGACAGATGTCATTTTACAAAAAGCTTACGAGAAAATGCGGAAAATATTTTACTCTTTAAATCATGGTAATGGGTGTTTAATCTGCAAGTTAAACTAAAACACCACAGTTTAAGTACTAAGTGATTTTGATTTTGACATATTTTTTGTCAGGGTCTTTTTAAACTACTTATTAATATTAAGAAAAAAAAAAAAAAAAAAAAAAAAAAAATTATAATAATAATAATAATAATAAAATAAAACACTCTACGCTAGAGCACAATTTATATTCACCTATAAAAGTAGTTCGATTAGGCGGGTAAATTAACTCTGTAATATTTTAATATTACAAATAAACAGTTTTGAAAAACGTAGATTCGCTGTGTTATGATACTGACAATAACAAACGAACAGGGAAGTAAAGTTCTCTTAATTCGTTTTGACGAACGATCCATTCCAGTCGGATTATAAAGAATCGATCGAATTAAAGAGATTTGTACTCGCGTATACATTTTTCGAGTTTAACAATTCAAATTAATGGATAATATACCATAGATAAAACTCGATGCGGATTTAGAGGAGACTTTTGGGCATATAAAACATAGTAGTACATATGCGTGTGTGTTGCGTGACGCGCAGTCGTTAAAATGCATAAACTAAAGCCGCCTCATCCACCGCCGGAACTACTACATACATTGTGTCGGGAACGTCGCGTCGGCGCGAGTTTTATTGCTAATAATACTACGCGAGAGCCGACCGCCACAACCGAAACCGAATAATAAATCCCGAGTTGGCCCTATCGAACCACGCGACACCGCCCTATAGCGTACGTACAGGGTGTCTCTAAAATATCGGAAAAATATGTTAACTAGTTCGGTTATTTTTCTGTACTTTTTTTTTTTTTAAAAAACAATAAAAATGAAATTTTAGTTTTGTTTTTGTAAAGATTCAAACGCTTGCGTTTTGTATAGATCTGAAATTCAGAAAACATTTAATCAAAATCCATAACCGTTCATTTTTTACGAATTTTCAAAGTTTATGAAAACTTGATGTAAGTATATTAAATTTTGATTTACCATAATAGTATCATTTACTTCATCATGATAACATATTATATAATTTTCATATTTAAAAATTCTTGAAAATACTCTTTGAAATTAGAGACACCCTGTGTATAGATACCTCACCACTACGCGTCGGTGAATACCGCCCCACTCATAATGCTCATATACACACTTACTCGCCCCGGTGACTTTATCGCGTCGATAAAACAACGAATATTTATTTATACTTTAAAAAACAACCGACGGAATTGACATTTTGACTATAGATAACAACATATTTAGCTACTTACTTTAGAAAAGTTTCGAACGTTTATTTTACCAAATATGCGCAGGTAGCAAGTATCACATAAATAGAACTCAATTGTTTTTGAAATATTCTATCATCCCTATTGTTGAATAATTAAATTATAAAAGTCAAATAACAAATCATTTTACAATCCGTAATAATTAAAGTATATATTATTTGTTTTTTATATGTTTAACTCTTTATAATAAGGTTACTGATTACTATTATATAAATACATTATAGTCGAACGTTTTAAGTGTCTTAACAATACATTCTCTCTCTCTCTCTCAATATATATATCTTCAGTGCATTTATTCAAAACGACACTCATTAATGTTCAGTATTTGTCTTTATTTGATATTTCTAAACGAGTCTTTTTTATCAATTATTGCTATAATAATAATATATTCTTTTTTATGTTTTTCTAAGACTAAAGATCAATTTTTTTTTTTTAATTTCAAAGTCGCTTTGGTTTTTAAATTGATCACATTGAGTTATTTAAAATCGTCAATATTTTATACATTATATTTAATTTTAATAGGTAAAATAATATAATGTAAAAATTTTGTATAAATATATATTTTATCATTAATATCAGACTAAATATGTTTAAATAATATAAACAAAATTTATTTAGATTGATTTGTTGTGAACTTATAAAATAACTCTGACCATATATTAACAATAATATATTCTATTAGCCATAATAAACTATTATTTTATAGTTTGTTAGTTTATTTTTTATACTACGTTTTGTTTTTGTTCACATTGTAGTTTTCTATGTCTATTTACTAAAAGAACATATATGATTTACATAATGTGCATAGTTTTATACTACTATGTCATAAATGTTCATTAGTTTCAAGATAGGTCCAAATTATGAACTTGATTAAAATTTATATTAAAGTTTTAAAATATTAATACGTATAGTTTTTACATTTTTATTATGAGATTAACTATTATGAGAATTTACATTGCTATACAATTTTCAGTAAAAATTAGACAATACTCACAGACAATTTTAATTAAATATAATTATATATTTTTTTGTAATTCGCAGAGTAATATCACGTTTTATAATGTAGAAATATGATCAATTTTAAATTTTATTTTATTTATTTATTGTTATTCTTACGTAAGATAGCATATTAAAATACGTCATTTGAAAACTATATAATTATGTTAACAAAGTGACAAAATCTTAATTCTTATTTAATAAACATTAAAAGTTAAATGATATATTGCTTATTTAAAGTCAACATGTTTTACTTTAATTAACAATTATTAATTTAACACGATATAATTGACATTAAGTTGTAAAAAATCAGGGTTTAAAAAAAAAAAAAAACTTGAAAACACAAATTGGAAAGTCTTTAAACAACTTATAATTATAATTACAAAATCTGGTAAGAAAAAAAAATAGCTCGGAGGATCACTGTCTTATCCCTTTCAATAAGTTTTCTTCAACATTCCAAAACCTTTCCGCCATGTTGTATATGCAGTATGCACATTCGGAATTCGAAGACCGTAGTCGTTTTTGCTCTGTTAAATTGAAAATTCGTGTAAAAAAACTTTTTTTTTGTTTCGTATTGAATGATTCAGCTGATTCTGACACTTTTCCTGGCACACGCACATACACATCGTCCATTAATCAAAAACTCAGTATATTTGGATACGACACGAATGACTATGTATAAAGTTCGATTAGCATCATTCCCAGATACGTTTTTGTTACATTTATTCGGTTACATCCACGTTGATCGCTTTTATTTACGAAATATTTCAAGTGTTTTCTTATTTTTTTTTTATTTACTTAGGCACGAATACTGACTAATAAAATAGGATTATTATATTTTATTTAATTCTACACAAACGCGCTGTCACGTAGTCTACTACGCTGGTGTAATAAAATTAATATGTACACAATATTGTAGAGTTAGCTAACGGGTGTTTACTGATATTAGCCAAAGCCAATGGCACCGGGATGTTCAAACATCGTAAAGATTTTATTTGTATTACGTTAACTATTAAGAGCAGTTATTTATTTAAAACGAATTTGTCATCATAATATAAGTTTATAAATCAGTGCAAGTATTAATTATTATTGTTACGCACGTTAATGGATTGATAATATACTCGAATTATATAGTTAAATTCCGATACTCACTCGGAGTGTTCGAGATATGAAGGACGATTGGAATTTCGTGAATTCCCAAAAAACGGTGAGAATTAAATTAGTATTCGTATTATGTTATATTATAATTGTTTTTGTAACGTCATTATATTCATTTTGTAAACGATTTTTGTTTTTTTTTTCTTAAAACAATCGGTCGTCACGCAGACAATACAATTAATATTTAAAATTTGAACAATAGTATACCAACGTAGCTGGCGATTTTGAACACGATTTTTTTTTTCTTTTAGATATAATATAATATACAATAATTAACGTTTGTTTTTCGACGCTTTATAATATTATATAGTTCGGTTGATGTGTGTTTTCTCTCCGCTTTTAACGTATATAGAAGAATATTACATTTCAATTCGCCCTCGGGGACTTAACCGCAGTAAATGATGATTCGGTTTGTTCGCAGACCGTGAAAATTCCACGATTCCTCGTCATATGGTTTTCGTCCGTAATGCCATCATCTGCAAATGCGGTGGGTTGGGGAAAGAGGGGCGGACGAAATAAAACGGATAAAACGCAGATGTCTCCGTGCGGCTCGGCGGCGTATAGACGGTCTGCGGCAGTGCGTATTTATCGCGCGCGAAGAGGAGTTTTTGGCGACGACGACGGTTAGAAATGAACGCGCGAAGAAGGAAAGCAATTTTCCAATTTCACACACTTCTGGTTCGACGTGCGGACGATACGAAAACGACTGGCGCGCAGAACGCGTTTCGACGGGTGCAAAATGGCAAAGCGCACACCTTAATTACTAACCTCGCAGTGTTATTGGTTTTATTTTTATTTTTTTTTTGTCTAAACAATCGCAAAGTAATATTTTATATCGAAAACCGTCCCGCCGCCGCCGCCTACAACTCGTATTATATATACCTATACCGTATAATATTTATATAATATCTGTATAATAAATTTTTCTTTTCTTCCGCTTAAACCGTACACGACTGTCGAAAATAATCGCGATGCAATCGTAAACCATTGGTTCGGAAATATTATTTAAAACGGTAATCATATTTTTTCGATGGGGGAATTCGGTAACGAAAACACTACAGGATAGATGGCACGATAAACAAGCATGTTTTCGGATAATATACGCGACGAGTATTTTTCTTGGGCAACAGTAGTGTTATTTTTCCATTTAAATTTCGCGAAATCTTCAGGCACGCAATCTTCGGATGAGATAAACACCAGCAACTAACCGATTAAATCGAATTCCATACCATCGTCATTCGTTAATAAAAGTAAATAATACGTGCACGAAATCGCAAAACGGCTAAAATCAAAAGAAAACTAGGACCAGACGCTCTGACGTGAGCTCGACTTTTTAAAAGCATTTTGTCCATACCAATAAGGAATTTGACCATTATATGTTACGATGAAAATTGAAAATATTCCAACTGTTACCATAAGAACCGATTGATTTTCTGTTCATTTTATGAGCGGTGACTACCATAATAAATACCGTTATGGGTAGGCGCATAAATAATAATAATGAAAAAATATTCAAAACGTCCGAACGTATAAACGTTTAGTTATTATTATTGACTATATTTCTGAAAATTAATGTACAACGAAAAATACGAATAATATTTGTTAGCCATTAATATATTTTTACCTTAGTTTTTACTTTTTTAGTTTAAAAAATATGACATTGGTTTAATTTATTTTTTTTTTTTTGCGATGTTTAATTATCGAACGGGAAACTTTTTAAAGAGTTTTAAAAGTATTATTACATTTTTTTTTTTTTTTTTAAATTAAAGAAAAACAATACCGACCCAGTTATAAAATAGTTTACAATAACACAACTTTAAAATCAACGCTCAAATTTAAACAAATAGGTACAAAATCTTTTTTTTATAATAATAATTGACAGATTTCTCTGAATAAATAATAATAATTTTATATGTACATTAGCAAACATTATTATTTGTATTTTTATAATTGGCGAATTATTTTATTTTTATTTTTTCTTCTCTCTTAATTTGAATTCGAACAATAAACTTTATTAAGAGTTCAATAATGTTTTCTGTCATCAACACGTTCCAAGCTTTATAAAATAGACTTACGCATATTATATGTCTAAGCCGTGGGCGCACATCATTAATTCCGTAATACATCGAGAAATACCGCGAATGCCGAAAAAAACATTTTACTGTAATGGAAATACCAACAAAATGGAATTAATTTAATTTCAGACAATTGATTGTATATTTTATTTCATGTTCATAATATAATATTATTATCACTAAACAGTTACCACATTGATAAATCAAGAGAAATATTTGTATTTTAATTTCAGAGCTAATTATAGTTTTAATACTTTACCATTTTAATATATTAATTTACGAATGAATATATTAAATTATAACTCTTTTTTACTTAATTTAATTTTATAATTCTATGATGGATTCGAATTTACGAGTACAATAGGTATTAAAATGCAATATAAATATCGACTTAAATACTATGAATATATACGCCTAAAGTAGCGCATCCCATTATCTCATAAATCTTATATAGTATACAGTATTATAATATGTCTATATGGATTAAAACTTATAATGAACTCATACAGATATATATATATATATATCTAATATATAAGAATAATATAATAAAAAACTCTTTATTCATTAAAAAGTTATAAAATAAAATAATAATTATATGTATTATAAAATTATTCTAATAATAATATATGAATAAAATGGAATTGGTTTAAAATTTAAACATGTTTTATTAATATATTTTAAAACTGATAATTTATTTGTTACCAGATATATTAAATTTTTTTCTCGTTCTCTTTCAAATTTCCTTTATACAGCTTCACTTCCCTTTATAATTTCTCTCATTTTTGCTTCAATTATGCCTTGTTGATCTTATTATTATATTTTTATAATCATAATAAATTTGTAGATAAGTTTCACAATAGTTAAATATCTAATGGCTACTATAATCCATATCGATAATACGATCGACACGTGTGCGGTAACGGGGTTGTAGTATTTATATTATCAATGTATGGTTTTGTCCCATGCTTTTTTTTTTGACATTTATGCGGTAACGGGCGATGCTCGCCTAAAGCCCTAAAGCATAACCAAACAGTAACTTTAGTTACTTTATTATAATTCGTAACTTAAGAGTTGCATCGTTATCAATCATAAAAGTTCCTATACTTTTATTTATAGTTTAAGAATATTATTTTTAAAATGATTTAAATTTGCATTTATACATCATAATATAATGTTTACTAAAAACTGGAATATAAAATAATATAATAATATATTAAAAATAATGTTCAAAGTGAAGTTTTAACCAGTGACCGAATTACTTTTTTTTTTTAATGAGTAACTAATAATAACTTAATATTATAATTAGTTTTTATTTTTTGGTAGAATATCTCGTAGCTTATCAGAGTTAATTAAAAAAAGTTAACTAATTATAATTTGCCCAGCAATATTTCCTAATGTTTTAACTTTTTTACTACTTATCATAAATATCATTATCATAATATGCTGCAGATACAGAGCCTGGGAAATGGTTTTAGTTGGAACTATAAAAAATGCACCACGGTAACTGCGCTCGTACGAACGTTTTATATACGTAATATAATCGTATCTATTATACTATTATATTAGTCGTAAACGATTTCGCGAACATAGTCGGGAAAAAGCAGGGAAATCTGTTTCTGATTGATTCGCGGGCGGTGGCGTATAATTTATTCAAACGTCCGAGTTTAATCGTCCGTCAAAACAAACACGCAATAATAAGCTGCGTCGTGTGCTGGGTACACGTATTTATTAGGTCCGTTAGTCAATTTATTCGAGCACGACAGCATATCCACCGGGCCGCGGTATTTATTATTATTAATACTAGGGCTGGGATTTTAATGCCATAAATAACCATGTAAAATGTCCTTAAAGAGAAAAAAAAATGCAAAAATGACTTGAAAAACTTAAAAAATGCAATAAAAATAATATTGTCAATATATATAATTTTTTTCTCATAATTTTTCATTATAAAACACCACGTTAGTTTGATTGTAGACGTAGCCTCTCTTTATCTAAGTTTTGACATTTCAATATACAATTGTCCGATAATATATTATTACCATTTACGAATACCTACTTTATTTTTTGTTATACTTATAGTTATGTTTATATAAAAATCATGTTGGTGTGTAAACATTTTTAAATAAAATTTCAGATTCATATTTTGTATACATAAACTCCAAAGATGTTCCAATAACTCTAAAAAATAAATAAAATGACCTAAAAACTAAAAATTGTCAAAAAATGCAAAAATAAATTTTCTTATTCTCATTCAAGAGTACACTTAAAAGATTTGTGTCTAAACAATCATCGCACAGTAATTTGTAAAAAAAAATGCAAAATGCATCGAAATCCGAGCCCTAATTATTACTATTATATATTATTGTTATTATTTTTGCGACCGGTCAGGCGTTTTTCATTCTTAAAACCTCGCACTCTGCGTCCGGACCGCATCGTGTGATATTAATGACAAACGTCCCCGCGAATGAGTCTTAACGGATTTTTCGTTTAGTTTTATTTATATTATAATAATGTACAGGCGTGTGGGCTGTCTGCTGCCCATAAATCCAAAGTACGTTCGGTCCTGAAAAGATAATTCTCTCGCGGTATTAAATCGCCGGTAAAAGTTTAATTAACTGGTTTTTTTTTTACTTTTCCGAGATTATAACAATAAAAGAACGAGTGGATGCATTGTATTTTATCTTTTACAGTTTTAATTTTTGTTATTTAGCCGACAAAAAAAAACATTTCTGAAACATGGATTTGTTTATTTATTCTCCATGCCCACACAGAAATCCTCTCTGTCGACAACTGTATTATGTGAAAAAAAGGTTCAATCTTATCAGGTTATTATTATAGATACTTAACTAAACCCGAAACGAAAACAAATTAAACGAATCATACTTCCACAAAACTGCACATAGTTACAGGGTGTCTCAGAACTATTTACAAATAGCTCTGTGACAAATTATAATTTTTGAATGCGGATTTTTTTAAAAATTATTAGTTAGGAAACAGCTTACAATATTATTTAAATTATTTTTTTAAAACGTCCCATAAATGGATAAATAAATAATTTTTTATTTTACAGTTTAAGTGAACTTTCAATATTTTAGACATCATTATTTATAATAATTTAATACTTTGATATTATGATATGTAAAATTTGTCGTTTATTATTTACTCATCATAATAATTGAATATTGATAACATGTATTTTATATTCCACGATATAACAGATTAAATAATTACAAAAAATGTCATTCAAAAAGTGATTTTCTTAATATTAATGAAAAAAATTCATAAAAATTATCACCTTAAATTAGAAATTTGAGCCATCAATACTTTTATAAAAGTATAATATTTAAACTTTATAATCTTCAAATTTCAAAATTAAAACTAAATAACAAAGCATTGCTTAAGTAATAATTTAAAAAAAAACTTCATTGCAAAATCTTCATTTTTCACGGATATATTACAATTATTAGTAAACAGAGCTGTGACACTTGTATAATACTATATTCCAGCATACACATTTCGTTATCCAATGTATACAACTTGTTATTATTATAATTTTTGAACATACTACAATTTTATAATGATATACTCGTGTGTGCACCATATGCGCATAGTATTTGAATATGATATTAGGATGAAATAATATACAATCGAATAAAAATTATCATGTCGTTAGGATTTTACGTATGTCTAGTAAAATATTTTTAACCCTCGCGTATCTGATAAGAGCATAATATCATGATATTATTATGTAAATACGAAATATAAAATCTTCTGGACCCGTAAGTCAGTGGACCGATTTTACGGTACTTTATTACGGTTGGCAATAAAAACGGGTTTCAATTAAATTCAATAAAACTATACCACACTTTAATGGGGATCCGTATAACGGTTAGTGGCTGCGGCGGTGGCGGCGGTCGCGATGCTGCAGGATGGGTGAAGGGATCCGGATCGGGTGTATAAATTCCAGTCACGCGAATCGGCGGCCGTCATAAAGAAACACAATAGGCTTTCTATTTTAAAGTGCTCCGATGTGTTACATTATAATAAAAATGTGACACGTGGCTTATGTGTATGCGTCCGAAGGAAATATCGTTCGTATAGTGTAGCGCGCACGGCACTTGCAGCGTATAATAATATACGCGCGATGAGACGTTTCCTAAAAAACAGCTTATGGGGAGAAAACGATTTTCGGCCATAAAGAATAGAGGAGAGAGAGGAGAGAGAAAAAAAATAACCCTTCGTCTTCCATATACGCGTATTTGAGTATAAACAAAAATAATAATAATAAAAAAAAATACTGAAACATCGTTTTACATCGTTGAATCTGAAAAATGCCATACATCCCCGCGGAGAGACGGATGATAATAATAATAATAACGGTAATAATAAACAGTAAGCTCGTTTATAAGACGGCCACGAGCAAGCAGCAGGTGGGACGAATACGTCACCGTAGCACCACCGAAACATGTATTTGATATACAGGGCGATATAAGAATTGCGTATATATGTTACATCGCGTTTCAATTTTACAGCAAGAATAAGTTCACATCATGACGCTTTAAAATGGCGTTAAAATGTATTGAAACACGCACCAATTATTTCTCTATTCTGCACACTAAAATGAGAAAAAAACAATAATTTTTAACACATTTTGTTGCCTCTTTCGTTTAAATATGCTTTTTTAACGATATTCAAATTTTGTTTTCTGTTTTTAATTATTATTTTAACGTGGTCTAGTTAAATTTGTTTCAATATTTTATAAAAAAAAATTCCCCGGTTCACAAAACTTAATCTACCTAAAATGGTTTAAACTGATTAAATTTCATATACTTCAGATAAATTGAGGTTAAATATATAGTTAATTGCTGGCTTAATTACCTATCTAAAAATAATGAAAATAGAAATTAAAATTTTTCTTTAGTACAAAAAATCATGTTCAAAAACACGAAATAAGTTAAATTTTATTTACCTGGAACAAATATTATGGGTCACACTGTGTATACGGGTGACTTACCCCATCTGCTGCCGTCGTTGTTTGGCACCTTTAATAAAATTGCCGTATATATATATCGTTTGTTATTTTTATCGAAACACCTCACACTCCACTACCCTCATGGTGACGTAGGGACCACGTTTCGACTTAAATTTTTGTTTTCCCCTTTTCTTTCCAACATCCCTTATGTTGTTCAATAACCGCTTCCGCGTAGTTGCGTTCCACGTTCCATAATATATACTTAATCTAATATCATTTTCTTCGTTGGGTTTTATATAGTAAAAGTAAATTTAATAACTAATTTTATTAACTTTACTGGCCAAATATCGAGAATTTGCCCCGTAGTTATATTTTATTTAAGTAGTAAACCTAGGGGTTCCGAAAGGGGTTAAACGACTTCAAACAGTGACGCGAAACGTAGTCAACCCGCATAAGACTACATTTTATATACATAGGTTGCACGTACTCCTGTAATTAATTATTGCTATTTAAAACCCCTTTCACTGCCGGATTAAATTATTTGAAGCATTTTCAAAAGCAACTACCTAGTTATTGTTTTAAACTTAATTAAGACATAATAATTTATATTATGGATCCTTTTGTTTAAGTCGTTTAAGTCTTTAGCAATATTATCATAATGGTATAATAATTAAACATGTTTATCTTAACATTGAAAATACTCTGAAAAACTAAATATATTTTCTCCAGTTAATACTCAATGTAAACAATGAAAAATATACAACAATGAGTAAATTGTATTTACCTATTTTAAATGGTTTTGGAACTGTCATTTATATGTTGAGCCTTTAAATTATAAATATATTACCATGTACAAATTATGTAAATTATACCAATAATAATTATACAATTATTTAAATTTTAATGATTAATATTAAATACTATTAATTAATGAATTGTAGGTAATTAATGATCACTAGCAACTTAAATTAATTAATTTTATTCAATATAATATTATATTATCTACTGTTTTGATTTGAACATTTTGAAATGTATATATATATATCTAGATAAGGTACACGATATAAAATTATAAACACTGCTCATTACAACATACCCTTTGTAGAGGACCGGAGTAATTTAAAACTCAAAGTATAAAAGTTTCATTCCAAGTTAGCTAATTTATATATCATCGTACTTTTGTTTTGCCAGATAACTGTAGTGAAATGAAAAATTGCACTGACTCGCACGTAGGTAGGTACCCACTGTACGAACATCGCAAAAATGAAAACTGTCGTTAATCAAAAAACCCATAAAAAGGTAAAAGCGCAATAATAAATGGGGTTTTATAAGTAAAAATGGACCTACGGTTGAAGTTAAGTGCTTGAAAAAGTGAGAAATGCACAAAACATTTATACACGAAAACTGTTCTTGGAAATTATGTTACCAGGATGTGCTTATTTATAAGTTTTAAAGACATGTAATACTTAAAAAATATCCATTTACAAGGAGCTTGACGGCAAACGCTTATGAAAATTAAGAGAATTGTTTAAGAGAAGACAATATTGAGGAATATACACTATACACATCTATAGTATAATTTGAAATATTAGATATTATATGCACTAAGTATATTAATAATAACTGGTTGTCATTTTTAAATTATCAGATGTTTTGTCTTTTATGTAATAGGAACTGTATTGGATCAGACTTTCGTATCCACACTATTTTTGCCAACAATTGTACCAATAAACTGTAGACATATTATTTTTTCTATTTAGAAACAGTCCCACAAGTTAAGGGCTCTTACAAAACTTTTTTGTACTCAATCTTCTAATAAGATAATTACAAAGGTTTTTAATTACGTATAAACACGTCATAATTATTTAACCCTTTCAAAACCAATGTCTTTTTTTATGAGGCACAACGATATTTTATTTATAAATACTGTGATGATGCATTTTAATTAATTATATATTGAATTTGCTGGAAAAGTATCGTAGAATCTGAAAATAATATAAATAATGTATTATTCGAATTCCCAGAAATATTTATTACATTATTAATTATTATTATCTAAATTAGACATATTATCGTGGAATTATATATCATAAATATTAAATAAATAAAAGAAAAATTTTAAAGGTACCTTTCTAGTTACAAAAAATTGATTTTATATGAATATTTAAAATTAATTGTAATATAAATTTCTTATACTCTGCTATAATATTTGTTTCTTGTTGTCTTTTTTTCTACCGGAATATAATTTGATTTTAAACGATACAAAAAAATTATAATTGATTATTTTTGTAAAGCTCAAGCCATGAATAAACATGATTTACAGAAATATTCACCGAATAATAAATAAAAAAAAATTAATATTTTATTAGGTAGTTAAAATTTTTTATTTCTTGTATATTTTTGTAAAATATCAAGTTTTTATAATTATGATTTATATTTGATGATATTGTTATATTATATTTTATTTGAAAGTATTTTGATTAAAAAAAAGAGTTTGAGAACCATAAATGATTTTCATATTTACATTTTGAATAATGCTAATAAATTGAAAAATGTTATGTTATGCGGTCATTTATAATATATCATGTTTACTTCGCTATTGTTCGTTTTGTACATAATTTATTTATAGGTTTCCTGCTATTTTCCTGCTTATTCCTTTTCTATTGATATCTTGCTTTCTACTAGATTTGTTTTGATCAATTTTCCTAATGGTGTATTTCATCCGTTTTTTTTCTTATCGGAAGCAAATAGGGAGGAACCATTATTATTATTATTATCATATAGTCGAAAATATCACTAAATTGTTTTTTGTTGTTATTATGACTAGAAAGGGGAATTAATATATGATTATTTTTGTTACATGTAAAATATCATCGGATTAACTATGCAATTATTTATTTTCTACTTTCTTTAAGTTTTCTTCATACTATTTAGAAAAAAATTCATTTTTTACTAAAATATAACTTTCGATTGTTTTATTTTCATAAATATAATATTTTTCAATATAAAATACTTCATTTCATATTGCAATATAACAATAGAACTATTCTATTTAATTTATAAATACATTTTCATCAAGATATTATGATAATTTTGTATTTAGTATGAAATATTAATTATTTACAACTGTTAACAAAATAAAAATTCTGTAATTTCGTTTATGGATTTTTTACCTGCAGTATTCCAGTGATTTCGGGTAACGTTAAATTTGTTTGAGTGTATATACTTAAAGATCGCTATTAAAACATGATTACATACAGAGCCATTGGAATCGTATTCTTCCAATCATAATTCTATTCAATCCTATCCGATTGTTGTTGATGAACATTAAATTATAATCAGCCTGTATATTTACTATCGATAATAATATATACATATATATATATATATTTATATTATTCTACTGTATGATACATTAAAGTTTGGACACCTAGGTTCAGCTCAAAGTTTGATTTACATAATATTGTAGTAACATACGCCATACAATTTTAAAATATTGTACTTCATATACGTTGACAAAGTTGTTCAATGTGTCTTATAAGACGAATTTTGTTCACAAACGAACGTGTCGTCGCAGTGATGTTATTATTACACGTGTCATTTGTGGTTTGAAAACGAAGAAAAACTATAACTAACGCCAACTTTCATGTAATGTATGGAATTCTTTTATATATATATATATATATATATACGAGGACACATTTTTTTTTGCGTTGGACGCGAAGAATAATAAAATACCTATACCACACATGCGTACATAAATATGTCACGTGGACAAAACGAGGGGCGGGTGAGATGGAACGAGACACGGGTTCTGTGTATCGGTGAGAGGGTGGGTAGTATAAAGAAGAAATTGAGGTTTCTCCGAAGCTATTATATAGGGGAGGGGGTGAAATATTCAAAACATGTTCGTGGAGGTGGTGCGGTAGACGGGGGCGGCTGTCAAAGTTAAAAGTAGAACGCGCGGTGGAGGTAAAAAAAAAAGGGGGGGGGAGGAATGAGAAAAAAGTACGCAAAGGTTCGGCGGGTCACGGGCGGTGGTACAGAACGGAGAAGTGGCCGTACGACGAACGTGCACGGTGGGGAAGATGGTAGGGATAAAGGAAGACGTGACCGGCACGACAACCTTCTGTACCCGTATATATGGTATTGGACGTGATCGGGTTTCGGTATCGTGACGTCACCCCACACCTCCGCGGCGATGTGGGCACACGTGAACGTTTCCTTCGGTAATGAACGGCGCCTTCTGTTGTACTGTCTGCGTGCCCGTACCACGACCGCGGAGAGATATGACGCGTTAATGAAATTAAGCCCCGCCGGCGACGGAACAGATCGGCAGCGGCGTGTGTTGTGTTGCGGCTGCGACGGGGAAGTGGTGGGGGGCGGTGGGAGGGCACTTTTTCTTTTTCTCCGCTCGGAGGTTTCACTATTTTTTTCCATTTTCGTTTTCATTTCGCCGGCTACTAATGATTTCCGAGTATATACGCGAGAGGGGAAACAAAGTTTCTCTCCTATACGTTGGATACCAATGTAATAAGAAAACTTTCGGACACCATGTGACTGATCTCACACGTGTCGTCGTCGTGAGCAGTGCCGAAACGGTTTTTTTCTTCTTTATTTTCGTCGTTCTTGTCGTCGAAAATCTTCCCATTGTACTCGTGAAGATTGGTCACGAAAATATGCGTTTCTAAATATTTTCACAAATGAAATGCAAAAGTGCTTTGCCGTTGCCGAGTGGTCTAAAAACGCGTTTCGGCAAACACAACGTTCGACTACCGGATAGCCACGGGTTTTTCTGCGGTCAGGAAACTGGAGAGAGTCGGCTACAATTACTTGATTATGTCAAATCATTTGGTCAACTTAGACGTCAACCATCTGGAACTATCTTCGAACACTTGACATTTTTACTTGGTGTTAGCCAAATAGTTTAGAAAACATGCCGTTAGAAGGCATAAATACGATATACAACTACTATAAATATATCACGAGAGAACATTATTAATTATATATTGATGGGGAAGGGAAATTATTTCATACTTAGACGTACCTATTTAGGATTTTTTTTTTTTGTATATCTTTTTGTATAATTGTTTTTAAATTGGCAACATGTATATTATACTATACGAAAGCTATATCATGTCGTATATAAAAAAAAGGCAAGGGAGAAATATCTTCATAATACCTCCTCCAGCGGGTACATCTATTGCTGGAACCTTATGGTTATTTCCGTTCTGGTTCCAGATCTAAGATGACACCAATAGCGTAAAGTTTAATAATATGCAAATCAATCATTTGATACTAAATATTTCTATGTAACCAAAACGATAGAAAAATTATTATTTGACTTAATTTTAATTTACTTAACTTATACGTAATAAAATATTTTAAAATTATTTCTATTTTAATCCAATAAGGGTTTAAATCTCTAACAAGCTTTTCAATTTTCATTGTTCATATGTTTTAGTATATGAAAACCGATTCTATTAAAGTTAATTTCAATCACTAAATTTCCATATTATACATGCCAAACTCATCGAGTGTTTTAATTTTTCGTAAGAAATATATAATTTAGGAAAATTTAAACCTATCCATTATATTGTGATTGAAAAATAGTATATAGTATATATAATATTTATGTATCCAGACATTTGTTATTTATAACTTTAATAACAATAAACAAATATTATTAAGTCAATTGTCAATAAGTTATAGTATATTATGCTAAATTAGTACTTATCCCCTAAATATGTAATAATAAAACTGAATTCAGAGAAATAAACTTCAGTGTATGTTATAATCAATTTTATGATTTAATAATCTTATAAAATGCAAATTAATGATATGTTTAATATCATAAAATGTATCGAAAGAATAACATTAAGTATCTTTTTAGATCAGTAAATGTACTAATATTAAATAATATTATATAGCTACAAGGAACGTTCATATACTTTAATAATATGTTATTTATGACATTTTATAACATAATATAATTATATGTGAAATATAAGGTATGATATTATTATAGCAAATTTTTAAGTACATATTATATAAGAATTATTCTGTATAAAAAAAAAAAAACCAAGTACACAATTTTTATATTAGCGAATACCCATGGTATATTTTGCTTGTATAAAAAGAACATTTTATATTAGTATGATTATTAATATTCTCAGTATTTTTAATGGGATTACTTTTAAAAAGAAATACATTTATAGCATAATATATTTAGATACTTATTATATTAATAACAAAAAAAAAAAAAAAAATACACAATACAATATTGTATTATATAACATTCGCGAGTACTTTTGTTACTTTTGGAATGGTGAGAAGTGTACTCTTTAACTACAGCTGATTAAAATATAAAACCAGACGTAACCATTTTGAATTTATAAATTCTTTCATTTACGCTTCAACAGGCGAATTTTAACTGCTGTTATTTCGAATACAGTCGTTATTTTTATTATCAGTGTTTTTGTTTTAAAACGTTTCTTTTTTTCCCCTGTAGTAAATCGATATGTTTACATGTACCTATTTCGAAAGCATAAAAAAGAAAATATTCTTATGGGTACACTTATCATATTTTATGCGTTATCTGTTAAGATTTTATCGTTATAAACAGTAGCTTGTAAGTGTTCGGTTACTTACTGTATTTTGCTTACTGAAACATGGTATCTACATAATAATACGTACCCTATAGGTGCAATATTATGTTTGAGCAAAAATAATCGTTTTTTTAAATTTAAATATCTAAAATTTACTCGTGTATTTAAAGGTTTGCGACTTTTCGTTATAAAATTCAGAATAAAATCTATAAAGCCATTTTAAAAGTGTAGTTGCATTAGTATGTTTTTGTTGACATCACATTTTCGCGTAATATGCAAATGTAATTTAAATTTAATGTGCAAAATATCTCTTTTTAATTTATTTTTATAACTGAACAATGTTTAAGTGTAGTTTATTTTAAAAAAATATGTTTATAGTTATTTATGGTACATAAGTTAAACGTTTCTATTTTTTTTAATGTTTATTGTAAATATATCTGCGACACGATTTATGCGTATCTATCAATTGTAATTTATTTGTTTGTAT
This sequence comes from Eriosoma lanigerum, assembly GCA_013282895.1. Taxonomy (NCBI): domain Eukaryota; kingdom Metazoa; phylum Arthropoda; class Insecta; order Hemiptera; family Aphididae; genus Eriosoma; species Eriosoma lanigerum. The sequence continues at coordinate 36,172,342 of CM023360.1, forward strand.
TTGTTGCCAAAACCCTTTTTTGTTTTTATAAAGTAAAATTACATTAAACACAATAGCGCGTAGTTACGTTTTTAATTTTATTTCACAATTAAATTATTTTTATTTATTTAGAACCACTGTAATTAAAATTAAATGATAAAACGGAAAATTATATAAAATTAAGATTTTATTGACGTCAGTGAGGCAATGAAAAGTAAATGGGTAATCACACTGTTTCGAGTAAGACTATATATACCTAATATAGTTGTATATATATAGGTATGATTTATTATAATATTATTATTATATATGTAATTGGTCGCTGTAATACAACTCGAAATTCCCACAGGGGTGATAGTAATAATAATAATAATAATAATGATAATAAGGGATGGCAGGTTAACGACATATTATAATATACCTATTCATATTATATATACAACAGCTGAATTTTGTTATCAGCAACTTCTATAATAGAACATTATTGCCGGTTCTTCTTGGCCATGTAATTAAGAAAAAGAAAGGCAAGTGCAAAGATAATTAATATTTATCGTGTAATTCCATTAAACTTTGTGGAATTTAATAACGCGGAAGGCCGGATGGCCGAAGTTTGAGCCAAAGTCAAAAACTCGTGTTGTTTTACAATGACAAATAACACGCGATAACATAGTTTTAATGAAACATTTATGAATTGAATGTTATACGATTCTGTGTGTTATTAATATATCCTCATTACACGATATAATTGATATTTTAAGTACAAATACTTAAACGAATTGTGTGGTTTTTTTTCCTTTATTGAAGTCAAATTATCCGATGGTAATATTAATGTTATTTGAATATATTCAAAATGTATAAGTACCTATTTTAACATAATAATATGACTGTATTTTGTACAGATTATGATTGAATCTAATGTTTGTTTTTGTCCAAATAAAAATCTGACTCTGAAGAGAATTATAACTCTATTCCCCGAAGAGATAGGATTGATAAGATCCATATCACGCATTATATGTTATTTTACTTTACATATTTTATGTACCTTGTTTTTTTTAAACATTCTATAACACAATAAATCGTTGAATTTTTTTATCTTCTAAAATAATATAGGATTCATATACGAAACGGATTGTACGTGCACATAAATTTTGAATTGCTGGCGACATTTCAACGTTCCCAATTAAATCATTCAATGAACTGGAAGGTTTTCGAATAAAACTTGTTGAAATCGTAAAAAAATATACTCGAGGAGAATAATACAATGCACTTACCGGTTGTGTTTCCCTGGGGTTAGGTTATTGCTGTATGGGGTAGTTTTCTGGATGAAAACGATACTTTCGATGTGTTATGGAAAGAAAAGCCTATTCGAAAAACTGCTATACATTGAAAGTTTTTTTTTTCTGCTAACATTTTAAAGATCTTATTATGCTTGTCATCCGCATTCATCGACCATTTAACATTACACTTACATTGTTATATACGATTGGGTTGCGTTTCACGTTTCCATTTAGCGTCGGCCCCAGGTTAGGGTTCTGTATAAGTACTTAACCATAAAGCTAATATAGTTTAGAGATATAATTTATTATATATGCAGCAAATTTCATTTACGACATTTAACTCAAATGTTTAAAAATTATTATATTACCAGTAGGTAATAATATATCGTTTTAAATACCAAAATTCAATATTAAATTTGATCAATCCATCAAGTTTCAGTCGTTTATTTCCCTATACGAAGGTTAGATTAAGTATAATCTTTATACTTACTTTGTGTTAGCCATCCATTCATCCTTACTATAGTCGTTACTATAATTACAAATATAATTTATAAATATTGATATTTGTTACTTACCTGATGATGAAATAAAGTTTCAATTTGTCCTAACCAAAAAATCTAACACTTATCAAATGTGTTTGTGTTTGTCTCTATAACTTTTTTTGAAACGATTTCAATATTAGTCTTGTTCTGATTTTAATAAGAATAATATATTAAACAAAATATTGACTTATCATTTAATATGTAATCGTTTTATGATTAACAGGGCGTCTCAAAAGTTGAACTTAAATGGTTCTCCACATCGGAGAAAAAGACGAGGATCTCAAGGGGAAGATTCTGCGGCTATACCACATGGATTTTCCAGTGGTCTGCACAAACACGCGCCTCCACTTCCGGCATTGCTGCAACGACGAATCGCTGGCAAAGAACTTACTGGCGTAGGCAAGGTGAGTTTAATTCAATTTAATTTTAATAACATTTAAATACTTATATACATTTTTTAGAACCTCATAAAATGCGATGATCTTGATATTATTATATTAGTTATTACAATGAGATAATTTACAAGATATTATGATAGCACGGTATATTTAATATTGAAACGTTAAATAAATATAATATTGTAGTTAATTTAAATAACAAATACGGATTTCAATAAATTCCGACTACCGTAGCACGAGTGAAAAAAATTATTTATAAATAAATGATGACATATTAGGAATTTCACAAAAACGCTTTTGGTCGTTGAACGTAAGTGATTCTCGATTGAAATATTTGATAATATAATTTTAAATACGAGGAGCAAATTATTTTTTGTGGAATGATTTTAAATATTTGAAGACCCATTATTAAAAAATAAAAAAAATATTAAAACCATTGTAATAATTTATTTAATTGATTTGATGTTATTATAAACAAATCCAGACCTTGAGTTATCTTTGACGTAACGAAAACATGAGAGTATTATATTAATATTTACAATCAAAAAACGGTCACTTGCAAACATTTGTATCATCTATATTTAAGGGAGCTACAGGATAAATAATATTTCAGTTATATAAGTTTTCCATTATAAAATTACCAAACTTTATTTATAGTTTTAATTGTATATAATTATATATGTTACATAAAATTTTACAATTTAAAATGTATTACTTAATTATATAATTATGAAGTTTTATAGAGTATCAATACGTGCCAAAATTTCTGACATTTAGGTCATTTCCATAATTCATAACGCAGTCACGATTTGTGTAATTTTATACTTATAAAAAACATTTTTATTTAGAAAACTGTTTTTTTTTTTTTTTTTAATAAGGAACTAAAAAATTTTAATATCTATCTATATCTTAAGCAAAAGATTGTTTAAAAATGTAGGGCTCAGGCGGTGCCCTTAATGCTTCTTGTCAAATCTGGTCCTACTTATATTATGTATAATATGTACAAGTTGAATACATTTTACGTTTTAGAATAATAATAAATAAAAAAAGTATTATTATCGTGATTTTGAAATAAACGACGCCAATTGATAAAAAAAGTAAAAAAATAAATAAATAAATAAAACACCAACGAAATAACAATAATTTTAATAAACTATTTATTTGTCTCAATCGTTGTCGTTCCGTTTTGCACAATATAATATAGATACCTACTATTATCGATTGTTTAAATTGGAAAAAATCGCCTTCCGTCAAAACGGTCGCGTCGCAAATGCCAAATCCGTTTTGCGTCCGGACCGCGCGCGGCGTGACGGTTTTATTTATTTGCTCGTGAGCTAACGCTGATTTGTAAGGCTTACGGTCGCCGAACACGACACGAAGGGATTACACGTGCCGCCGTCGCACGGAAATTTGGCTGTCCGTTCAGTTAAAAACCGTCCTCGGATCAGAGCTTTGCACCTGACGATGAGAAACTGTTATCAGTCGAATATACGTCTACTCCGCACGTAAATATATATTGTTATCGAGTTAAGTTCGACGCACAGTTTGTATACGGAATGTGATTCACCGTAAACTAGTAAATCTGCGTCCTGCACGAACTCTATACGTACGTTGATATACAGGGCGATTGGAATATGGTGCGCAAAAAAAAAAAAAAAAAAAATCGGCCGAGTTGACATTGAGAACGCGCGTTCGTGATTGTCATCACGATTTTCGTAACGTTTTGACCACACTGTATATGGTGCTGTCGGGTCTACGGTAATTTGTTGATGTACACGCTATAGTCGATCGTTATAGATTCAAACGGAGGAAGTAATATCTCGATACAATGTTTATTCGCATGTCGTGTAGAGATAAACTATATAGCACCACTATAGCGTAATATAAATATTATGACATTTGATAAATTTAGGTTAACTATTTTTGGTCTCGACAAACCGATTTGATAATTTAAAAGACATAAACTAAAACATCGTGGCCAGTGCGTTTTATATATTATTATAAACTTTTTTTCGGCTATTTGTTATTTTCGAATTTGTTTACAGTTTACCACTTACACAAAACAATATTTTAGATCATTCATGTATTTTTATAACACCTATCATAATGGTCTTAATCTAATCAATGGTATAGATAAATTTAAATTGTCTACAGTAAGCCGAAGGAAAAGTAAAGTAAATGTGCCAAATGGCAATGCTCTTATGCAAATAAAAACAGTTGATTAATTTAAGTGTTGGTACGCGAACCATTTTATTTTATAACATTCAAGAGATAATTTCTCTAGGGTGATTATCTTATAAAATTAATATAATGAGGAAGATGTAATAATATAACTTTGAGTTAAATATTGTCGTGACATAAAAAATTAACGAATTAAGGCGCATACCTAAGATCTTTTTTAAAACAAAATTAAATAGTAGTTTTATTCAGTAGATAGTTATATAACTAAGAATAATATAATTGAAACAAAAAATGACTTGAATTTTTTATCAAACCGAATTCATTTATTAACAAATATTAAGTCTGTTGACTTGACTATCATGATATTCGAATATATATTTCCACATTTTATAAGCGTATCATTATTACTATTTTTAACTTTAATAAAAATAAATAAAACGTTCGGCTATAATTGATTAATTGTAATTTATTATGATCAAATATTTTAACATTGTCATTAATATAACAATCTATGAAAAACACGAATAATTGTGATTCAATTTTTAATACCAATAAATATTATATTAATATATAGTATATATTTTTGTAATTAGGTTATAATAATAATACATTTCGGGAATTTTAATTCTTGTGCGTACGATAACATTAATATAAATTGATTTGAGGGTTACTTTGAAAATTTAATTTGAAAAACACGTTGGTATTTCTGTAACATTATTGTCGGGGTAATTTTTATTAAGACTTATCCGTAAGCGTCGTTAAAGTTGTCTCGGTAGAGTATGACGGTGATCAATTCGATATGGGACATTCTCCGTAATATTATTATAGATTGGCCTCTCGAGAGGCCTATAACGTTCAGACGTTCAGAGAAATGACTTTGGGCTATAATTGGTAGATGGGTACACGTTTGTAAAGAGTATTTTATTTTTACTCTTTCTCTTAATATATACATATACATATTATTGTTATCATTATTATTATTCGTTGCCCGACTGCCTGACACATATATGTTAATACTACACGAGTATACCAGTAACCGAGTGTAATGTACGTGAAAGTGAACCACACTGGCAGTTATAAATTGTCGCTTGTTAAATGATATAAACAACTGGGATCCCGGCCTGGGTACACCTCACTAATGGCATGGCCAATTAACCCTTCGGGGGCTCGGAATTCGGTTTTTTGGTAAAGGGTCGTTGACGGGAGGTGTAGTGGTGTTAATACACGCGGGACCCGACCCTGCGGACAAAGCTGGAATCGGTGAGAGTAGAGCTGAGTGCGTGTATATGCGCGACAGACTGCTGCGAGAGAGATAGTCAGCGAGAGGGAAAGCGAAAGAAAAACAATACAAGGTGAATGAATGCTTATTATATGCATTTCGCACAAAGAGAATAAAAGGAACGGCGTAAAAAACGCCCTCAGAATTTCTTGGGGGATTTGTTAATTAAAATAAAACAATATTTTAGTCTTTATTTTACACCGACTATCTTATTATAATAACCATTTTTAATATCGTAGCAAACGTTTTCTACGGGAGGAAAAAAAAAACGTCGACACTGACATTCAGACTAAAATTATATCTCGTTACAGTCGTTAACTATAGTTTAAATATAAGATTATTACATTTTTACTAATTAAATTTTAACTAATTTTTAGTTATGTTTATAACAACACGTTCCATTGAAAATTTACATATGAAATGTATAACGTTAAAAATTAGTTAATATAATAATAATAATACTGTTTTGTATTTTATAGTTTTGATACTTTCATTGTATTCAAACGCTTATTTTGCTGAAAATTAGTATGCATTATCATGATAAATACGTTAGCATAATATAATATATCTATTTTCAGGCGTCATCCGACCAATATTATTAAACTAATGTTTTTTTCGTTAGCCTTTTACAATAATAAAAGGTATTACCTATTCTATTCACATTTACATAGTTATTACTATTATATATTTTCAAGTCACGTTTTGCGATATTCTCCGCACGTGTGTCGTGTGTTAGAACCTTTACTACCTAACCTCTTTCACGAAAATAATACAGTTTACAACATCGAAAACTGTTTTTCCTTTATTATTACTGTTCTATATAATTATTTTATAAACAAATACAGTGTTCTGTAAGTGTTCATTTCAGTTTATCGTTTTAAAATATTCCTGACAGAATTTTAACGAATATACGCTGGAAAAACGTCAAGAAAATGGTATAAACCTTTTTAATACCCCAAATGTCATTCTATAAATGTAACAAAAGTTACGGTTAATATTAAATCCTACCAGAAAACGTATTTTATTCGTCATAAAGGATTACTCTGCATTATCCCCAATGATCGTATCAATTCTCTTCGACCTATATTATAATTAATGTACATAGTTTGTATATTTATTTAAACGAATGAATGTTAATTAATAAACTAATAACTTTTCAACATAGACTGTATTTTTCATACAATATTTTTTTTGTAATATGATTATCATAATAATAATTAAAATTAATCAAAACTGCAAACTTATCTAAAGATTTTATTCTTATGAGTATATCACTATTCATTATACAGTGTGATCACGATAATTGGAAACACTTTATAAATTAATGAAGACTCATTATATTTTAATTTTTTTTTTAGACACATTAAATATTGAATTATACATTTTTTTTACATAATTAGAATAAATTTATATTTATTAGTTTCGCGCATGCGCATAAAGCTATATATATATATTTAAATAAAAAGCTATGATTTTGATTTTTTTATCATTTTCAATGGTAAAATCAACCTGATAATTTAAAAATTGGCAGAGTGAGAGTTATTTGCGTATTTTAAATTATTGAAAATTTTAACTAATAAACTAAACACTTCTTAGATACATAATTAAACTCTTATTATTTTACATAGACTCATTGTCTTTGGTTTTATGTTCAGAATATCTAAAATTGATTTATTGAATGCATACGAATAAAATAAGTATAATACCTAGAAACAGCTTTAGTCGTTTTATGTTTTGTCAGTTATCGTATATGAAACAGGACAAATAAATATATTTGAAAAACGCAATAAGGTTTTATTTTTATATACAATAAACCTTGAATATTTTCTAATATTGTTTTTTATTTATTCATATAATCATATTTAACTACAAATTGAGTATTGTTTTTTTTTTTTTTTTACCGGATTCTAATGATGTACAAAAAGTTTAGAATTATGGATTTTCACCATATACTCGTACGTGGACTCAATAGTGATTAATGAGACCTAGACATATTCGGACTACCGCTGTTTTCCATAATATAGTATCTTTGGGGCCTTTTGTCTTCCCTTATCGTTAATGCCACACCCATTGTTATCGAACTTTCTCCCTTCGAGCTAAACCGAACTTTGGCCAGAGAAAAAATTCGATTTCCCTAAGTGGAATGCATTTATTTATATATATAATAATTGGATTGGCGACATGGAAAAGTTTTATGTATTCGAAACGAAATTACAACTGATTCTAAACTTATTACAGTATTTGTATTTTTAAATTTTTAAATAACAGATTAAACAACAAAACAAAAACAATATTTTCAAATTAATTAAATACCAAAACATAGATTTATGATTCATCTAAAATTATAATAAATACATATTCTTTGCATTTGTATTTGTAGTCTATGTATTTGGTTTGTTATTTTGAATTGTAGAAATTGTTTTAACTTAATATTGATTTTAATCAATTCTTCAATTTTTACATTTGATATCTTCTCTTTATTAATTAATATTTTTACTTAAATATCAATTCTAAAATATCGTTAAAGTTTTACCAATTGTCATCGTAGATTTTGCAGTTATGTATTTGAGTTAGATATTTTTCAATAAATACATTACTTATTTATGTAGTATCAAATGTTTAATATTCGTATTTCGACTATAGGTACACGATTAAGTCATTATTTACACGATTGCTATCAAAAACCATAATAGACTTTTCAAAATATATTATAATAATATACAGAACAGTAAATTCGAATTCTCTCGCTAACGCAAATATTTCCGAAAAGCTATTATCCCACTGAAATGTTCAAACATCAAAACTACTAAACGTCCCACGTCTAATCATAATTTATGCATGCACATTGCACACGCATACACACTGGGTCATCAAAATGTATATGAAATAGAGAAAAATGTACTAACGAAAACATAACGAATCCAATATAATCTAAAATTTTACTGAAGATTTTAAAGATATTTTGAAAACGGTATTTTACGAAATGGTTTTCGGATTTTTACATGTCATTAAAACCGACCGTTTCTTTGTGACACGAAAATCCAATCACCCTGTATAATATATTGTAATTATTATTATTATTACGATACGGACACCCGCGTTGAAGTCAATATTGTATCCGGTCGATTGTCTATATATATATATATATATATATGCGTGCATGTTCTCGTTTCCTGACAACCCGAAACCATTAGGTGGATCCGCGCGCGGACGACCGGCATTCGATCGGATTGAATTAGCGACGACAGGGCTTTTGCAGCCATTGTTTTTGTATTATCTCTGTGATGGATTGTGGCGAGGTCCAGAGGGTCCTGCAGGGAATAGGGTTCCGCGGTTATTGTTATTTTTATCCTACCTTTAGGATAGGTATAATATGACGGATAGCGTGTACTCGATGGATGGGAATGCGATTAGATTTTCTTTTCATTTTTTTTTTCTGTTATCCTCATGTAACTTTAATATATATTTTTTTCCAATATAACATGTATATCGAATGGTTATGCTATACATCTTCTTCGATTTGAACACTACATGTTTGTCGGTCGTTCATTCAGAGTCATTTACAATATAACGTAAGCGCCCGTAGGAATATGTCAAGGGGAAGACGTAAAATATTTACATTTTTTAAATTTTAGATTCACTATCCGAATAGTGCTAAAATTGGTTTGTAAATTTTATCTAAATAAACCAAGTTTGGGTAACTTATCATATAGTATATTATTATATTAAGTGTATAATATTATGATGTTACATTTGTTTGTTAAGTAAAATGTTTAACAGAACGTCTTAACCGTATGTTCTGTGCCCGTCCTCTTAACGAGGAATAAAGCAAAATATCATAAACGTAGAACTTATAGTGTGATGTTGAATTTAGAGTTTAAAGATCTATCAAGATATTTAAAATGAAGCGTATATTAGAGGGAATGCTATATCCATAATCCATTTAGTAAAATACCTATTATCTGGCAAAGAAGTTATAATTTATTTAATTTTATATATTTTTTTATACGCTGTAACTTCTTTGTCAGACGATGTTTATACTCCAAGTTGAACCTAAATATTACTATTTAAGTTCTGCGTTGTTATGATTTTGCTATATTTCCCGTTTCATAGACAGAGATAGAACATACGGGTTAACATTAATGTCTTAACACAAATAAGAAATTCTTATTTTTCGTATACTTTAAACATTTATTATACAACGCATGCGTAAGTTTGATATATACTAGATAATGACATCTTACATGAAAATTAACGAAAATGGTAATAATATATTATTCGTATTTAAATAGTAATTATATTTTTAGTTTATATTGAATTACTTTTATTTTTACTGGTTTAAAATCATTATTCTATTATAAATTAATATTCTTATAATTTAAAATTACATATACATACAAACTATAACATAACACACATATACAATATATCAATTTATGTTATGTTGAAAATTTTCATAGCATTAATAACTTGATACATAACTTATTTTAGATCAAATTCAATAGCCTCGGATAAAAAGAATAAAGATTTTTTTAATTTCTTTAAATTTTTTCGGTCTTCTTTAAAGTCACTTGTTGCCGAAACTAAACGAGTAAATGCTTCATAATTTGATTGCATCAATTTTAATGCGCTTTCATAATTTATTTTACCAAAATAATTAACCGGAAATTCCATGTTAGATATAGTTTGCATGTCTTCAGTAATTATTTGCGAAAATTTCTGAATTATTAGTTTTGTACTTAGTACTTCATTTAAACTTTTAGCATTAATAAAATCATACTTTAACTGTAGGAAGAAGGATATCAACATTGATATATTTCTCGAGGCTTCAGGTGATAATTTCGAAACAAACTGGGCCCGATTGTTATCGAACACTGACAAAGGATTTAGGAATTTAATGAAATATTTTTTGAATTTAATCAAATTATGATCTTCTATTTCATATTGTTCAAATTCATCCATGATTTGAACGCCTAATTTTAAGTGAGTCATTGTTGTCCAATAAAAACAAATATAAATACTATTGAACACGGACTTATGATATTCGTAAACAGCTTGTGGGTTGAATTCATATAATGTCTCTGTAGACTTTAACTGTATGTCTAACAAAAGTTCATTGGGCATTGATCTTTTTGAAATGATACCGTTTACAAAATCGGTTAAGGTAATCTTTTTTGGATTGAAGTCTAAATCTATTACTTCTCTAACGGACACATTTAAACTACGAACAAAATCATTAGCCTCCTTCATATTCTTGTCCATTTCATCTAATACATAAACGAACTGTTCATTTTTATATTTGAGTTGATACTGCGTTATTATATCATTATCACTGCACCAAGTATCCCAAAAAGTGTAAAATTTACCTAATATCATATTGTGAACATTCCTCATATGTTTCTGAGCGATTTCAAAATCGATTAGAGTTTTCACTGGTTCCACCGGTATCTTATAGATAAAAACGCTATTCAACTGATTGTTTAAGTATAAATTCATAGCCATCATTTCACCAAGTCCGCCGATTTCTCCATGAGACAGGATACTCAACATATTTGTAACCGTTTCACCGAATTCTCTAATTGGTTGGTCTGCATAATCTGATATTTTGTCCAACTAAAATTAATTTTAAAAATTGGTTACTATCAAAAATTAATAATATTAATAAAACATTATTATCCAATTAATTTTATAACGTTCATAAAAAACATTTTAAAAATAATTAGAAAACTTTAGAAATCAATTACTTTTTTAAAAAGTTACAAAAGTTGTGGATGTACTAGTAACTATAAACTTAATTATTAAATTTTAAAATTTAAATCATTGTAAATACCTGGTTTTTGGGGTAAATATCCAATAACGCATTGCTGAGTACTAAGTGTTTGACGGAAAATTCTACAAAACTGCATCTGGCTCCCCTAAACATAGAAGATCTCAAAGTTTTCCCCTGCTTACATGATTTGATACAACCACGACAAATATTTGGACAGTCATCTATTTCATCATCACGTTCATGATTGCATCCAAATAACGCCTAAAATAATTAATAATTAGAAATTAAATAACCACAGATAATTCAATAATTAACTACTAGGTAGGTACTAAATTTGATAAAGAATTAAAACGTAACAACATTAGATCATTTTAAGGTCAATGTTTATTTACATTATTTCAATAAAGAATATGTAGAATATTTTAATACCTATTAGTATTATATTAATTTACAGAAAATTTTAAGTGTATTACATTTTGAAATAGTAATAATTAGGTAGTATATTTGTTAAATAGTTTATACAAACATTATGCAAAATTGTATTAAACTTCAGTCGTTTTCTTTCACTTAAGATTTCAGAATTCTCATTAACAATAAACTTGAAATGTCGTCTTAACAATTGCTGCCAACTATCCAATTTGACATATTCTTGCACTTCTCGTTCTATTTCCTCTCTGCATTCGGATTCCGTTGCGTCTTTCGCTTTTGTCGTCCAAATTGTTACTCCAATGATTATTACTACAAAAACGACTTTAAACATTTTCTTTAACAAACAAAAATAATATTTATATTTTTAAACGTTTAAAATAACAATTAAATTAAATTAATATTATTCAGATAAAAGTATAATATTCATATTATTATATATATTATAGAAAATATTTTAATTTTTGCGATTACACGTATTGTATAATAATTTAGTAATCGTATTACTAAATGTACTTACTAACGATGATAACATCATAAACTAAATCAGTATAAATCGTATGCATATAATTTTCGTTTTTGTTTTTATTTCATATTTTCATATTCTTAATATTTAAATATAATAACAAAAATAAAAATGTATTAAATAAAATTAAACTATTAAATTTAGATATTATATTATTTTAATTAATTAGAATTTATAACGATTATAAAGACAAGAATTATACCCAACACATTTTTGTCAACTTTGCTTATAAAATTTATGAAAAAAAAAAAATGTGCTGCTACTCATTTCAAATTATTTGATTGATTAATAATCGTTTATTATATTTAAAACTAATGTAATATTATATATTTATTATAAAACTTAAAACAAATTAATGTTCTTACCTGTTATTCGTATTATTCGATTTGTGATTATGATGATAACATACACATTGTGTTACTTGCGCACTAAAACATATAACATCGACTAAACGATATTATGCTCGTTCTGAGTTCTACGGTGAACTACCGCATTAAATTTGTACAGGTGTTCAAATGCATTGTTTAAATATAGGTAACGTATATTCGCAAATTCCTTGTTTCATTTCTTATTATTTTATATAGTATTTATCGTGACAATTTTTATTATTATGACTGTTAGTGTTGGACTCAAAATGTTGTGACGTGTTTTTTTTATATATATAATTTTAAATACAATTATTTGATTTACCTGTAATTTTGTATAGTTACGGATGTATTATCAAAATAATTTTATAAAATATTGTACTATACTTTATACTTACGATATTTAATATTTTTAATAATTATTTAAATTTGTAACAAATTGGATGAAAAGTGATAACAGAACTATGTTGACTTTTTGACGGTTCGATACTAGGATAGTACTGGTATCTACGGATTACTGAAGTTTGACATACCTATTAAATTATGTTATCAACATGTATGGTCCGGGAAAATAATCGATTAATTATTTAATTTTGTATATTCTAATATAAACCGCTTGATTGACAAGTGAACACAATCAACGATTATATAACATTTTTAACAAACAAAGGATTAAATAAATAATTGAATTTACCCAATTCTATAAATAAATTATATATATTAATTATGGGACTTAACATATTGACAAATATTAATTAATCGATTATAAATTGTTTTATACTAGATAAAATTACTTAACTTCGTAGTTTATTGCACTGACTGGCATAATTTTATGATTTATATAATATTATATCGGATAATCGAATTTTCGTGTTACAAAAACTGTGATGAGTTATAACACAGATAATCTGTACTATCTTTGTTATATGAATTTTATGACTTTATTCATAAAAGTTATTCTGTGCTATGTGCTATTGTCATTCATTTCCATATGTTTATGTTATAATAGTGCTGCCATACTCTAAACAATATTAACTGTACAATAATACGCAAATTTTTTATTTTGTCGTGGAAAGAGTGTAATTTTATTTATTTCGACTTCGATTGTTTTAACTCAGAATAATTTAAAATTCATATAACGTTATGACAATATGTCGGTATTTACTGATAATATTCATCGGTTAACTTTGTTTTCCACTCAATTTAAATGCTTTGTATGATGATAAGAATTTCCGCAAAACTTTTGCTTTTGAATTGTTTAATTTTTAATATATTTAAGGAAATGCATAGTATGCGCATTTACACGTGAGTGTGGTATTTCATTAATCAAGTTAAATTCAAATAATATGGGTATATAGGTACGTATTTTAAAGTTCTAATGAGTTTTATCAGCTTTGTATAATACCTATGATAAACGCTATGCGTATTTAAACATATCGACCGAAAATATCTGATTAAATTACATAGAACAATTAATATGCGTTTATATTATAAACTATATAATAATTAATATTGTAGTTGAGATATAAAATATAAAATAATATCTAATTTATTACTAAATTAAATATTGAACGTGATTTGTGTATATTATGATGTAGTTAAATTAAATTTTGATTAATAATCTTTATTATATAACATTATTTTTAAAATTAGAATAAACGTACATCGAATGTTTCATGATACGAGAATTATTAATATTTAGAAGCATTATTGATCTTATAATGGATTTTAAACCATGTTGTGTGTGTCCTAACCGAATACCAATGAAAAAAGTGATTGGCAAATAATATTTTTTTAAAAAGTATAAGGTTGGAAATAAGTAGTAATTTCATTTGAAAATGGCAGGTGCCAAATAGTTAGTTAAGTGTTTCTATTTGATTCTCCTTCTACAGGTCAGAAGGCAGAAGGTATTTAGAAATAACTACGGGGTTTTTTCAAGTGTATATTTTCCTTCGAATGCCTCGTTTAACTTAATTATCTTTCGTGTACTTTAAATTTAATCATGTTTTCGCAGCATATATAACGCGAAAGATAATGTATTATTATTTTTATTATTATTACATCAGCCTGAATTATAATGACTGAATAAATAAATAAATTTGTATATAGGCTCAAGCATTATGTATAAAAAAAATATATGATTAAACAAACAAAATCGAAGGAATAGAAAAATACGATGTCAGACGAGAAAGCGACGACATCGTTTCTGTAGAAAGGGGATGCTTGATTATGATCGCAAAAATTGATGAATTCCATCGCGACATTTCCTTCGACCCTTAACCGGAAATGGCTCTTGAAAATTATTAACGAGGTTATATTGGACCTCGTACAGCTTTTTGGTTCAGATTTTTTCCCCTTTTATTTTTGATGATTCTTTTTTTATCGTATTTCCATAACAGCCGAATACTTATAATAAAATACATAGGTAAATTACGAAGACAGAATAAATATTGTGTTATTTGATGAAGATTTTTTCAGCTTAAATATATATACATATCTCGTCTATCATGTTTCAATTAAATCATAATATATTTATAAACGATGAGAAATTTAAAATTATGATAATATTATGTTTAGAAACATAAATATATCTTATATATTATTATTATATTATCTGTTTCTTTTGAACTATTCTTCATTGATCGTTAAACAGACAACTAAAATATAATACGCATTTCTAGTATAAAATAATAAGTTATAAAAGTTTTAATTTGTTAACATGGTTAATATGCAGACAATTGTTTTTTTTTATTTTTATTATATCTATTGTAAATTATCACGATTAAGTTTTAATAAATATTTCGAAAAATATATTCTATAAAATTATAACTAATACGCAAAACACATATAAAACGAAAATGCAATGCTATTTTTCATGTTACGATTTCGAATCAATTACTTTAAGTTAATCAAATTTATTTCGAAAAGAATTAATTAGTATAATTTTCTTATATTAAAGTAAACTTTGGTACATAATAAAGAAATAAAATATTTAGACTTTTTTTATGAACTAACTATATTTACCTATAATTTGTTTATTTTTAAATAAAATAAATAATGTTGATTCAAATTAATCATTATTTCATTGTTTTAAGCCTTTCATTATTAATGTGATTGTAAATATAACTAATAATATAAATAACTCTCGATTATTGTATAGAAAAGTTTAATGGAATATTATACATTTATATAAGCTTATTTTATTAATCCATTGAACATATTTAGGTATCAAAGTATAATACCTATATTAATTACTTTTTGAATAAAAAATATGTTGTTATTTAATACTTGCTTTATGTAATGATATATATTCATTCAATTTTTCTATTATTTCAATCAGTAAATAATAAATAATGTGGATTTCTTAATTTTGATTAAAATGAATAGCTATTTATTT
Organism: Eriosoma lanigerum; assembly: GCA_013282895.1. Classification (NCBI taxonomy): domain Eukaryota; kingdom Metazoa; phylum Arthropoda; class Insecta; order Hemiptera; family Aphididae; genus Eriosoma; species Eriosoma lanigerum. The sequence continues at coordinate 36,188,482 of CM023360.1, forward strand.
TTACAATTTTTTAATTGAATTTTATTTAATATTTACTAAAATACGACATCTAATTGACTTTCTAGATAAAACCAAAAATTAAATAACGATTGTATTAATTAATATTATTTGTTACGTGGTCTTTTCAAATATTATATGTTCTAATATTTATATTTTATAAAATCTATATAAAAATAAATTGAAGTATAATAATATGATATGTACTTTAAATATATATTTATATATATATACCTATATAAAAAAATATGGTATGTTTGCGGATATACGTGTTTGAATATCGTGATCTTTTGAATTGGTTTTATTCTAAATCACATACTTGTACCCTTATACAACACCTTTGGATATATTTGAATTTAGAGGGGGATTACTGATAACCGTTATTTCCTATGCAGAAACCCTTATTTTTCATTTCAAAATAAAATAACTATCGAAAATATACGAGGGACCATGATAGAGAAGGTTGGGGTTAGGGACGGTAAAAAATTGCTTGGAACTCGAAAAGTCAAAAACGTCGGTGAAATAAATATCTTTAATAGTAAAACTTAGATTATATTCATACTATAAGCACGTTGTTTGTGCATTAATTTTGAATGGTGTCGACTTTAATAATATTAATTATAATAATAGGAAATACTTCTCGGCGCCTAAAACTTTATACATGTTGATGTGTACTTCGATATTATATTATTATGACAAAATATATCGCGTGTACCCAGAGGTGTATTTATGGGGGGGGGGCCCCCCCCCCAGGGGTACTGGATCTCCCAGAACCAAAAAAAAATAATACTTTTTTTTATAAGTTATTATAGGCAGAATTTAATATATATATTTAATTTTATGAAATTAATTTTATACATATTACAAACAATTATATTTTATTGCTTTTTCTATACGTTGAAATTTATATACACTTTTATATTTAAATAACTTGATAATATAAACCACTGGTCCCCCCCTCCTCCAGAAAAATAATGAAAATACGCCACTGCGTGTACCTAATTTAATCTACGTTATAGTTTTCTATATCAATCATTATTGTTTAGTTTTAATACAATACTATAATATGTCTTCGAAATTTATATGTTATTATATATGCTCCCTTTAAAAAAAAATCTTCGAGCTCGCATTATTTTTTTTTATATATTTATTGATAAACATATCTTTAATATAATCATAATTGCATCTTATGCGTTTGTTTTTTTTCAGGTAAGTGAAACACAGACAGTGTTAAGAAAACGTAATAATAGATTTGACAAAACTTAATGGAAATTCATAATCGTGTGCCAATCCCGAGATACCAGGTAATTTCGTTTTATCCTAACCGTTTCCGCACAAATATATTTGACTATTTCGAATGTAACGGTGCTTCGAAATAATAATAAGTTACATTTCTTTTATATTTTATTTTTTTAAATATTTTTTTGTTCACGCGCAACACGCGGCTGTTCTATAACCGTGACGTTTTCGTTGATAAAAAATAACATTAATATAATTTTTAATACACAATATGACGGTTGCGACTTTGTTTATGGAACACGAGCGTTTTATTTGCAAACATTGCGCCGCCGTTATTGTCTATAATGTGCACAACAAGTCCGTCGCGACAAGATCCCGTCGGCTCTCGTGCCCATCGATCTATAAATCTTGACAGCCGTACGGATAATTAATATGACGGCGGCGCCGCGCAGAAACAAGGGTTTCGTGTGGCACGCGTGTGTATTGGGAAAGTCGACATCAGTGAGAATATATATTGTATGTATATATATATATATAGTAACCTAGGTACAAGAAAAAGTACGTGACGTTACCAGGGACCAGGGAGAAAATCGATGGGTTTCCAATCGCATCCGGCTCCCGCTGTCATTTCCAATTTCCGCCGCGGAAATAGCGCAGTGTTCGAAAAATAAAAAAATAAAAGTATAATGGAAATCACCAACCATAATAATATTAATAATATATTTGAGGACAGACTGTAAATGAAAATTAATAACATAGACGTTAATCGTGCGGATGCGTTAATAATATCATTTCGCGTTTTGACGACAATATCGTGTATGAGTATAATTATAATTCTTTCTTAAAAAAACGATTTTTTTTTAAATCTCAATTAATTTCTATATAATATACCTAACCTAATCTTACAAATCGTCAAGCAAATAATTTAAATTACAATTTTTTATTCATATTGACATTGTGTAGTTTGATAACTATCGAAACCAAATTATTGGTTTTCATAAAAAAAAAAAAAAATTCATTCCCCTTTGAATTTATTTTTAGACGTATTGGCATTATTATACTTCGCGGTTTTCTTTTGAATTTATACTTTCGCCTTTAGACATTTCATTCCCATAGAATTTATTTATGCAAGAAATGCGTGTTTGAAAATAACTATAACATCTTACTAGGATATTCTCCAAATACATCTCGTGGACCGTGGTTTAGTCATATAAAATGTGTTTGAAACGTTTATACTAGACACTTAAATAAAATAAACTATATGAAATAAATTTATACTGCATATAGTGAATATAACTCGTAAAAAAGGTAATTTCGCAAAGTTTTTAATGTGTTTTAAAATCATATGTAGTATGACGAAATCGATATTTTATTCGACCAAACAGATCTTTTATTATATTCGTTTTAAATATCAGCTACAAAGAATATAAAACTTTTTCAGAGCACTACACTCCTGTAACAATACACGTAAAAGTTCTTAAAGAAGTCGTAAAACTTTCGAATTATTTCGTACTATTGATAGTATCTATTTATATATTCTATAGTTTATTTAAAGAGGAATTTTTTTGACGATCGTTCGATATACATTGGCAAATTTCAAACTAGTGTGATGCGAGTGATGAAGTGACTATATTGGTTATATCACGCAAATAACTGATAACCTGCAACAGTCAATGGATAATCAAAATGTTTGGACAAAAGAAAACTATAATAGTATCTTCGAACGATTTTTAAATGTACATTCTCACGCAGATACTCAGTGCTCGATATTTGTCAAAGAGTCGCCGTAGAAAAACAATCTGACCATCAATCTTATATACGACACCGGAATAATAATAAACTGGCATATTATCGATTATCGTGAAACAAACGGCGCGCATTTTAATACGCGGGGCGTGAAAACAACCACAATCCACATGAACTGTCATCCAAAAACTTTGAAATGCGCACATAAATTGGACGGGAATGAAGGGTTTCGTCGACTTTGGAAGTCGAGCTTATGCGGGATGACAACCCTCTCGGTGTGTTAGCTCCCCCTTATCTTTGTGCTGCCGGACGGATATCCATCTATCGAAATGATTCCTCGCCACAGTTTTCGTGGAAAAGCTTTTTAGGAAGACATTCTCTATGAAACCTTGTCGTTTCTTTCGCTGACAGCCACGTGACGAATAAGAAAGAAGTTTTAGCCGAACAAAACAACAAAAGAAATGTATAAATATATATAAGTAACAATACTCCTTTGGGGCATAGTCACCCAGGGTATATCTAAAGCAAAAGAGTAATTCAAAGAAAAATTCCTTTTTATATTAACGTTTTCGCACGCACTACCACTATAGAAAAAAAAAATGATACTAGTATATTATTATAATATCTTTATTCCAAAGTTTGTGCATTTTCTGTCATTTATTACTATTTTTCATCCCCATACAGGTCATATCTATTTTTATTAGCCGGTAATATTATTTGAAATTAATTAGTTAGAAATTATATATTTTCTCTATTACGGAACAGTTATCACTTTATCGGGTTCGAATATAATCGTGCACAAAAATATCGTTGATTCAATTAATTCAATTTAGTAATGAAATCCCATTCATGTTAATTAATTCAATCGTTCGTAGCGTGCGGACTGAATAAGTACGATTAATCTAGAGTATAATAATAACCTATGGTTTTATTCCCTTTGTAATTTACAGAATAGTTATAATAAATAATAATATATAATTTCTTTTATACTTTTGAATAATAATCAAAGTACGAAATAATAATTAATAACCTTAAAGTTGACAGGAAAAGGAAATAATATGCAAATTAGAAAAAAAAGTATGACGGGAACAATACTGACATAAATTATTATATAATAATTAAATTTGAAAACTATTAATAATAATAATATTAAAAAATAAAGAAATCAGCGTTTTGTGCATAAAATGTAATAATTATTGGGACAAAATGATTAGAACGTGTTTTGATTTTTAAATATTCGAATATGGTGAACAATTTAAAGTAATGTCGTGATAATTTTATTTTTATTACTAAGAAAATAAAAAATGCGTTTGTCCTCGTTGTTATCGTTCACATTTCAAACGGTCCGTTTAGCGAATTCCGCGATTTCTATAACATGTATTTTACTGGCGCGCAATTTCGCAATTTCGACAGACACAAGGAATTACACTTTTAAATCTTTTACGAGGCGCCAACAAACCTCGCGCTGCAATTTTGTTTAAACTTCATTAAACACCCGGACTTCAGTGGCTGTCTGTCATCTGTCAAATTGGAAAATGCGAGAGCGGGAGTGTGGTCTGGCGCCATCACCTCTCCTTAGTGGGCCACGTCGCTAATGAAACGTACCCGTCGTTCGCGCTCAAAACTTGTTTGCGACGGTCGGTCGAATATAAATGAAAAACTCGATCGGTTTCTAGGAGAAAAACGTTGTTTGGAAACTATGGCGGTCGTTTGGTAGCGGTTACTGGTAACTCGCATGAGAAACGATTCGGAAATGAAACAGTTTAAGTCGCGTCATTATTTATTTCTTAATGTACCGTGAAAGGAAAGAAGAAAAAAATAGGGACAGATTTTACTCATGCCCCTTGGAACGTATGAAATATTAATTTCCCTCGTTTTTCGTGGACCGGAAGCACAAGTTTTCTTGAAAAACTTTCTGTACTGTCAGTAAGGGTCACCTGTGTAAGGGGGAAAGTAATTGTGCAACGTTATAATATACGCCTTCCGGTATTTTTCGCAGTTTATTTATTTATTTTTTTATATGAATTATATAGTGTTCATCGTAACAATAAAATGATTTTGCTAATAGCGATATCAATTAGTTATTTTTATTTATTAATAAAGTAATCTTTTAAATTATTTGTGATTCTCAAATGTCAGAATCTCGAAACGGTATAAATTGTTGAACAATTCATTAATAATGAGTCATTATTACTTTCGATCTACAAAACATAATTAATAAATGATATATTTTTTAACATGATAAAAATTTAATTTAATCATTTACTTAAAAAAACACTTAAATTATTAATTTTTAATTAAATTAAGAGTTAGGTAATATTTTTACATCGTGATTGGAAAAAATTGATCACATTTATTTTCATTTTTTCCAAACGAGATTTATTGTTAATTTGATTGGGTCGAAAATAATATAACACGTATTGTTACGTACAAATGGGAATTTCTACTGGATAAAAACTAAAAATAATTCTCTAAGGTTTGTAAAGCCTGATATATTTTTTGTCATCCATCATATTATATTTTTGTTTTCGAAATGCTTTTAGTTAAACGAATTTTGATCATTTAACTATAGCTAGTTACAATTTATCATTGTACATTAATTTTCATACATTTTAGATAGATCACTATATAGTTTGATACAATGATATCATTAGTATAATTTTAATTTGAAAATATTTGTGTATAACATGTAACAAGATATTCATAAAAATAGTAAAATATAAACATATTACTGTCATTTTAAACGGACCTAAATGTTTTCGCAGAATGTATAATTATTACATTACTAAATATTTTTTATTTAAATTATTAACTGTGCATTACAGTACCTACTTATACAATTTTTATACAATCTAAGGGGAAAAAATTAAAATTAAAAGAAGAAAAGAGCTTGCAAGTTATAGAATTCCTTTTTGCGCTTAACTCGACGGTCGCTTTTAGATTAATAATACATTTGAGAATGCTTACTATGTTTGGCTTTAGTCGAACTGCATTGGACCTTGTTCGCGAAGAACAAAATAAACAATTTCATTCTGAAAGTCTTAATTAAAAACCGAGGCATTCCACTTTGGCAGATGTTATGTACTTTAAATGAAAACTCTCAGTTCTAATCTTCAAAATCCTAAGCGTTTTAAAATAATATAAAATAGACATTAGGATTTGGAAATATTGTTAAGAAAGAATTGCTGAATATGTGGTATTATATTTTGTCTGCTTTGTTAGGTAACATAAATCAATTTAAAATAAATAAATCGTTAGCTTATGGTACAAAACCATTTTACTAGTAATTTAAACACCAGAAATATTCGTAAAAAAATTAATTTTATAGTATTTGTAAATGAGTCTACACTCGTAATTTATAATCGTCATTGATATTAATTTAAACATTTGTATAAAATCCAATTAAAATTAATGATTATCATAATTATAATTTGTAAACATTAATATCTAAGAATAGTAGGTACTCAAACGTGATTATTATTATTTTTTAGCATTTCTACCTTAGGAACTAACACAACAACATTTTCGGTACGTATATAAACAAGTAGTTACCGAATAAGTGTAATAATTATAATTTTGTATATTAATCACACGAAACGACGTCGTTTTAATAATTGAGTCTTATTTTCGAGACGAGCCCTCTTGGAAACATCGTGCGGAAAACCGTCTGAATTATGAACCACTTAGCAATTTGGTGCGGCCGAATTTGATATGATGGGAGGGGGGAAAAACCGGGCGAATTGCCAGACATTAGTCACACAGTTGCCAATGTCTCGGTTAAGGGTAGCGAGAGAGAAAGAGAGAAAGAGAGAGAGAGAGAGAGAGAGAGAGAGAAATAGATAGAGACCACTCGACGAAAAGAACCGTCGATGACGATTGGTGGCTTGTGCGATCTTTGAACTTTCCATTAATTAAAGGCCACTACAGGATGTTCTGCCCTCATCCCATACCCCTTGCTCGGAGGCGCCAATTCCATTAACGACAATCTTGTCGTCGATATACAAGTGACGTATACAGGGTAATTGGAAAAACGTGGTATACGAATGGTTAGGTTATCATCACCGCGTTTTGTTACACGAATTTCTGATCACCCGGTAGACAGGTACCGAGTATAATATATATATATACGTATTACAACCACTACGGTTACACCTATTGCTATTATATATTATCGTGTTGCATATTCCCGTATAGGTTTACACTCCGGTGTCCGTCGTTTCGCCCGGAGATAGAATTAAATTCACCTCCGTCACGCCCGGGGAGGAAAAAAACACCGGGAAAATAATGAAAAATATACACGACCCTTTTTCAGTTGATGATTTTTCCCTTCTCCCGGAGAGTTTATATTTAATCCTCTTTTGTAATAAAACGTATTTTCTGCATATTAATTCCAAACCATTAACGCGGTTTATAGTGTGTATGCAAAACCGTATATATTTATATATTATATTCCATTCTCCTCCGCCGTCGTCTGGAACATTGTGCTTTATTTTTATTGCGTTTGTGTTTTTTTTTTCAAATATCGATCCGAAACGCTAGAGATGACCAAATATATAGATATATAATATGATTACACGAGCGATATTACACTATTATGTAGGTAAGTGTGTATATGCAAACCAACAAGTGCGCCGCGACTGGAGATTTAATTTCTTCGAGACGCGTCTTGCGGGAATGTAGATTGAGAGGGGAAAAACGACTTTGATATTAATTAAAAAACAACAAATACTCGTTTTTTATACATTCTAATGTTGTTTGTTATCGAAAAATATTGCGAGGAAGCCAAAAAATTACGCTACGAGAACGACATTTACGTATAGTAATAATATTAGATTCACACTTTTGTACTCGATAAATATAAATATCTTTCTCGATGTCGTTGCGGTCTTGTGTGTCCTCTTCAGAATTTCAATTAACACTCGCGATCTCTTTCTCGTGCCGTCACTCGTCGTCGCAATCGTTCTCTTCGGGTTTCTATATCAACACGAGAGTATAAAATGTAATACAACAACTTTATTGTGCTCCGACTAATTGACACGAGATTTTTGTTAAGCCCTGTCGAACGTAAACACCGGCCGCCGCCGCCGAAGGAAACATAATATAAAATTTATTGACTAACACGAGTCATATTGTCTGTCACAGCTCGCGTCTTGTTGATTCGTCAAGGACCGAGCGGAAATAGTGTGGATATGAGTGCGCGCAGACCTTAATTAAAATAACGACTGTAAACACGTATGGGCGTACGACGGACGGCCGATCGGTGGAAGGGGTGGAGGGGAGGCAAAGAAGAGAGAGTAAAACAATATCATCACCCCTTTCGAACGACGGGGAGGGGTGGAATCGATGGATACCAATGGAACAACTGTGTAATTCGTGTATATAAAGGGTCGTCGTCAAAAAAGTTTACACATTATATTGTACTCTCCCTCTAGCTCTTCTTTTAACATTTTTTATATTATTTTTTTACGCTACTATTTACTCTTACAACAATATAATATTATTACGGTACAAATAATAATGTTCGACGAAAATGTTTTTAATCTATACACACGTGCGCGCGACACACGCACGCACATTTTATAATATATTTACGCCTACCGCACGAAAAGAGAAAAAATTCATTATTGCGACTATTGTAATGTCCCGAACACGAACGCATATCATAATATTATAATATTATACTCTGTCGTTTTTGATTGATCATCTGAAGACTTTTTTTTCTGCTGAAAAAAATACGTTTTAATTACTTTTCCATCCATCGCGTCGCGTAAACAACTTCGTTCAATACGAGTTATTCAGCACCGGCGCATATTATAATTCAAAAGCATTTTACCGTAGAAATATCTCGAGTCTTCTTTGACGCGATTTTTCAATAATAATTATTATTTCAAACATCATTTGTCGTTATAATATCATATAGTATCAAAATACATTTTACATTTTTTAAATTATGTGTATACGTTTACAATATAATAAGACCAATATTATACCAACAACGCGGTAATCGGTATGAAATATCGCGGATAATACCAAATAGCAGTATTACCGCTGTGTTACACATCGAGTATAAGTCCATAAAAGCTTTTATTTATGTAGGTGACTATAATTTTGCCGTATCCAATAACACGAATGTATGTCGACACGAAGATAATGAACTCCCGTAAATCGTACTATTATAGTATTATGAGTGTTTGGTTTCTACTAATGTACGATATATTATGACACAATATAGGTAATATAATCGAAATATTGTCGTTCCATTGGATTTTTATTGATTTAAAATAATAAAATATCACTTTATTATTAATAGTTGTAGTATTGTAATATTAAATTTAAAATGACTTTTACTCATAAATTCGTTATGTGTAACATTTCGTACTTATATAAAATAATAATTACCAAAATTTTATTAGAATATAAAAAATTCAAATAGAGTATGCGTTCTATCTATTCACGTATTACAATATTATATTATTATAAATTCAACTATAAATACATAGAAATACAATTATTTATAATAGTTATATCTATCAACAGAATGACAACATGAAAAATAATGATTTGACCACCGAAATTCCGGTCGTCTTTGATTGCAGAATGTCCATTTGTAACAAACTTATATCCGGTAGAACCCAACAAATAGGATTATATAATAACGTAATCTTGTTACCTACTGACCACGATATTTTCTTTTGGACATAGTGTCCAATTTTGTTATTATTTGTATCGAATTACGTGGCCCGTAGTGCAGTGTAGCGACGGTGAAAACCACTTTTGGGATGCTTTTCGTTTTCGAAAAGTCTAGAGAGAAAATGGAAAATGGCCGGGTGTCTTTTATTAGGTCTCCTCGCTGACGAAAAGGTCACAAAAGAGTTCGCGCGACGCCTACGGGACCAAAACCGAAAAGGATTCCCACCTCTTTTATTGACGATCCGATGCGTATTATGCTAACCCGAAGGTTTTTTTATTTTATTTTCCACATACTCGACGTACTCCGCATGGGGAATACGGTGTCGACAAAGGATCCACAAAGGTCACTATCGTCTTTAGGACTTAGGATACTACGTCCCTTTTGTTGTTATTATAATTCCGGATTTCGATTTAATAACAATTTCACAAATGTGTTTTATGGTAAATATAAAAAACAACCTCTGTCTAAAAAAAAAAAAAAAATAATAATTGACGATATATTTGATTATTATTAAGGCCCGGATTTAAATTATAAAATAGTAATAAAATACAGTGTGTAGTAGTTACTTAATTTTTAAAAATTAGAAATTATACAATAGAATCAATAATATCATTCAGAAGTGAATTTAGAAATGTATAAAGGTTTTTAGAAGATTTCCCCTTCCTTGTTTTATAATATATTTAAATTGGTCAACCACCACCCCTAAATATGACTCTGATATTCTAAAATTATAAAAGAAATTACAATTTTTCAATAACAGTATGACATTTTTTTTTTTTTTAATTTTAATGTAAATTACACATTTTGCGAATTGATCATGCGCATTTATTAAACCATTGAAAAGTAAAGAAATAGAAAAAAATACTTAATCCTATGTAGTAATAATATTTTCACGGTCTTTAATAATAAAAGAGTACATTATAAAGCTATTAATTTTTGGAATATACTAGCTATACTTAATATATTATGCTGTTTACAGAGCTTACACAAATAACCGTACATTTTCCAATTCTACTTCCGTACGATTCATCAAATAATATTATTAAATTTAGTATTCATGTATATATATATATATATTTTTTATACCACCATTACTTTATTTTACTTTTGTCGAGGGCACGATCTTGTTATGGTAAAAGTCAAATGCAGCTGCGGGCGATTGTAAATCGAGTTTAGACTAGGGTGGAAAACGGTAAATTGCAACCAAGTCTTTATCTATACTAAATAAGATAAACGAAGAGTTAAAAGCTCAAGTGGTCGAAATATATTATATATATTTCTACAGCAGGTATTTTATTTTATTGACATAAATCATATCCGTATGTAATAATAGTAAACGAAAACAAATGCACGCTCATACCTACTCTTTATAACATTACTATATAATATAAAAATATAAGTATTAAAACATTATTATTATTATTATTACAATTTATCAAAAAATATGTTTAGAGAATTCAACATTTTTTGTTCGATATATTTTTTATACAGTAAAATGTAATTTTTATTGAAAACGAATTTAGTACTTTTAAGAATAACAATAATTTAGTTGTATATACAATGTACATATTTATCAGCTATACCGTTTGAATTATATTTGTATTATTATTATTTTAAGTATCATTATGAATTGAAGTCATAATATTATGTATGGGTTTATTGTACGAAATCGTATTCAAAACTTTGTTATAATGGAACATTCCATTAAACATTCAGTATTTAATAATTAATCATAATACTTACAATTGTTAATTTTATTATTCATGGATCTGTACGCTGAAAGTTTTACTGAACTTTAAACGAAAGAGGTTTCCGTTGAATGAAGTTTCAAGAATAAAATCCGGGATAAAACTTTTATCATAAACAAAAGCCTATCGATAAAACTTGTATATAAACATAATATACGGTTAGAACAAAAATTATAAATAAAATTACAAAATATTGACAAATGGTTTATTTTGAAAAAGTTCTAACCCTGCATGGGTGAGATTTAAATATTATATCCTAGAGATTGAATAAAGATAATAACATTCAATCGATTCTGATCAACGATCGTGCATATTAAAAATTAAAATCAAATTCAATTTTGCAACATTAAAAACATCGTATGTGTTTACCTATAATTTTTCGACATAAAAATGTTGTCTTCATTGTGTATTGTAATAGGCAATAAAAAAGAAATCACGACAAACTGTGTTTATATAATGAAGACCCGTAGCGTTCTCAGGAATTTTTAATGGAGAGGATAATTTTTTTTTTCTGAAAAATGATCTGTTAGGGCTAAAATTTATAACAAATGATTATAAAACAAAATGTGTGATAAAGAAAAAATTATTATCGTTAATTTTTGAAAAACGATAATGAACCTAAAAATAAATGTCTTTTTTTCTTTTGTTGAACTTTTTTTTAAAAAAATAATGGTCCAAGATATATCCCCCATGATAATGTCCATGATCGAAAATTGAAAAATGATTTTCGTTACGACTACATACAATAGTGTCGTATATCGTGTCCGTTTAAATGCTCAAAGGTTTTTTGCGATCGACGCACACACGCGTAGTACAGTACGAAAATGGTAAACCGTAATCGAATAAATCAGAGTGCGTTTATTTATATTATTATTTTTTCTAATGTTTTGGCTTTTGGCGGGGCGGGTGAAAGGGGGCGACACACGCAAAGGTCTTCGGCGACGGAGGGACGGTAATTTGTGGGTTTCGCCCGCTGTTGTCGTTAACTTATGCCGAGCCGTTGAAATTAATAAATACTACATACACTCGGTCCCGGCGGGAATTCAATTTTCCCGACTTCCGGGCGATAAACCATCCCAAAGACGTGCGGAGCTGTTTCGCAGGGAGATGGAACGAAGGAGGAAGGACACACAAACACATACACAAAAAAAAAAATATATATATACACTTTAATAAATGTACGTAGAAATAAAGTCGAGGAAGGCTCCTCCTATACACGCGCAGTGCCGTTTTATCCGCGATCCGCTCGTTCTCTCTGGGCTCGTTATTTTTTCGCGTTCTTATATACGACGAGTGTAAATATAAAAACTGCATCGGTCGCCGGACCGGAGGGTGTTGGACAATTGTCGGTTTTTACAGTAAAAGAAGGAAGAAGCGGCAACAACAACGGTATAAGTATATATATATATATATATAGTGTAACTCGGCACATAAATCAAGCCTTGCACATCCAACATCTGTATTTACCCTGGTCGCTGTATTCCGCCGCCGCCGCCAAGGGTTCTACTTCAACAATCTGGCGCTGCGTTCATAAATCATTCCAATTTCATGTGTCCTCTTTATATCTTTCCGCGCGCTAGACGATAAAAATCACTTACTTCTTACACCCCGTGGTATTACAAGTGGCTACAGCCGCCGACTATTTATCGAAATACTACAATAATGTATAATTGTAAACGAAATCGTGTTCCACGTGTCTCCGACGATTTGCTCTCCTAATTAGCGAACCGATTTGTATTTGTCCCATTAAATTATAAAACAGTAGGTAGGCATAAGGTTGAGCATTATATTGTTTTTCGTGTTCTCGTCTCGTCCAAAACGACCATTTCTGTTTTCAAACACGTGGTAACGCTTCATATAACTCCCCGACAAACCGTTTTCCAGCTAGACACTGTAATCGATTTCCTCCGCAACCCAATTTGTTTCGTTCGTCTAGTAATTATTTCCATTAATCAAACTATATCTTAGTATAATATATAATGTTGTATCTTGTAGACTGTAGTGTATCTATAAATACTCATTTTAATTACGTGTTTTCAACAAGTATTGACAATTGCTGTATACAATGTTTCATAATTTTTACATGATTCTCGATATTTCCAATACTTAAATTATACTATTGTTACCACATTAGTAATAAATTTGATATAATTAATAGGATTCGGATAAATTTGTCTTATTGATATAATAATATGATATTACTTATTCCTTACAATTTATTAGATGTGTACCTATAGAATATTATAATTAGCCATATATAGTTATTCGCTTATTAATAATGTTGTTAGGTATATTATAGACAATCTAAACTAATACAACTCCTAGTTCTTAATAACTAGTTCAGTATTAAATTTAAATGATCGAATTTCTTTGAATTTGTATTTGACTATACTTTTATACTTATCCACCCTTTAACCCTAGGGTTGCACCACGTTGATCCTACTATTATACGGTTGAAGATTGGAATTTTAAGCATATATAAATTTTAATTTTAAGCATAAAAGAAAGATAGGATCGAACGTTGATATTTTTAAGAAAATATTTTAATTGAAAAGGAAAACAAATATTTTACCCAAATATTAAAATTTTTTTCCACCAATAAGTTAAAAAAATATTTCACTATACTTTACTATTTTTTAATATTTTGATATTATGTATTGTTTAATAAAATCTACCATACGAATTTGCGTTATAATGCTATTGATTGTATCTATTACAATAATTATGAATTTATTTTTATTATTTTTATTATAAGACATTTTATGTAATCGAAATTTCAATTCAAGTCTTAAACTTCTATAAAATAGTATACGACGGAAACACTCGAAATTTACATCTAGAGATTAAATTATAAATCGTTCGGTTGGAAATTGCTTACAAAGCAGAGTTTTTCCATTATTCGTTTATTGTGGAGATAATTTCGCGCGCTGTTTGTAGGTATGTACCTATTGAATATCGCGATTCTCCGTCAATTAAACATTATTATCATTCCGTATTATAATAATTGCATTTATTATTTCTGCGATCTTCTCATCCATTTACACGCCGCCTGCAGGAGTCGATTGAATTTCGAACAACAGTAATAATAATACTCAATAATAAAAAATAAAAATAAATCGTCGACATCACTTTGGAATGTCGTCTGCTGTCAATCAATTCGGGTATCAATTCACTTTCCTGCCACACTATACCCGACCCGTACGCGACTGTATGTGCGCAGTCCATTATCGCTCGCGTATATAAAGACATTTTATTTGTTAGATTTTTTTTTTTTTCATCCGTTTCGAATTCCACGTCGTCCCCACCCCTCAGCCCCTCACCGAAATTCGGCGGCGCGCGCGAGGCGTTTCATTCGCACACCAAAGCTATTTATCTGCTCTTTCGGATTGCCAGCTACCGTTTTTTAAATGCGCGGCCGACAGGAGGCTGTGTATATTTATTATTTCGTTACGTTTCCATCTTGTTTATATGCAAATCGGCCGTAGCCCGCAAAGTTACCACCCCGCACCCTACCCCGTCAGTCTTCATCTTCCCGGCACGATCAAGCCGAGTCCCTCTGCCGCTGTACAGACTCTTGACACAATCGTATTATCTCGTTTCTCAGCCTACTTTATGTGTTTTCGTAAACATCCACTCACTGACGAAATATATAATATCTACACCGGGGTCGGCGGTCGACGGTCTTACACAATATACAGAATGATCGAAATCGTATGTCACAGTGGTTTTATCGTTTTAGTATAATGTACGGAATGCAGATGAGCGATGTTAATGAAACGAAAACAACAACTAGGTTACCATACCAAGTTTACACATAGGAAGTCAATTTTTATAAATTTTATATACAGTACAAGGAAATATTAAAAACATACAATAAACACTTTACAATTTAGATATTTAAAACAATAATTGTACATGATTGATATTATATTATATTATTATAACATGTGCTTAATGAGCGTGATTACTTTTGGAATAAAAACCAGAAAAGTTTGAACTTATCTGGTTGTTGAACGAAACAAAACCATATAACGCATATAGTCTGTTTGTTCTAATACCAATACTTTCAACTCCATCATTCATTAAAAATAAATTTTCAAAAAAATAGATATATTTTATTATACAAATCAATTTTTTGCATCAAACCCATTAATCGCAATTAAATATAATAATATACAAAATGAGAATCTATAAATACGAAATTTTGAGTGTTTCACCACTCAAAATCTAAACAAGAACTTCTACTGTTATTTTCTTTGAGACAATAATCGTATCACCCTGTATAATGTATTTGTAAGTATATATATTTCCGTCAAGTTTAACTTATTTTATATTTCACTGGAAATATAATAATAATTGAATTCTGTACCGCACTCGACGACTTGTCCTACTCTTTTCTCGTGGCGTTCTCGTCCATCACGTGGCGTTTAAAATATTATATTATTTTTTGTCATTATAATAATATTATCGCGTCGTACACGCGACGGAGTTTGTCGAAACAGAAAATTATATTATAAAATATAATATAGTGTATATCTTTACCTGTATACGAACAAACACACACACTTATATACATAGATATTATAATTATGTACAACTCTACAATATAAAACGTACATGTTTATGCGCTCACGATACGATTTAAAAAAAAAAAAATACCTACACCCAAAAACCATTTAGAGTAACTATACAGATAATAATATTATAATGTTTATTTTTATACATTTGGAAAATGTACAACTTTTATTGCATCACCGATAAAGTTTTTGTTAAATAAATTTGTATATTAGTAATTTTATCTTATAGCTATAATTTTTTATGCACTAAACTCCATTAAAAGAAATACCTCAGGCTATACCGTTAGGTATATTTTTTTTCCCCGTAAAAGCTTAATGTTGTTTTACTTTTATTAACTACTAGTGTATTTTTTCCTCTCCAGAGACCAAATTTATAAATGTCCCACATGCATAAAAGAGAATAAAAAATTATTTGGCCTCGGATATCGGGCTACTTAGTTTCATCAAAGTTTTCTTTAAATACTTTCTCTATAAAACTTAAAAACTATCGTGGGATCTAACATTATCGATAGCCAATCTATGCTCTAACAATATAATGCCGTAAGTTTTATGAATTGTTCAAAACTTTTAAACTTCTTACTTCTATTAAAGACTATAATACAAAATATATAAGTGAGATTTTGTTTCAATATGATCTTTAAAGGTCATTTTTATTTTTTATTTTTTTATGTAACGTAAATTTAAAATTTTTAATTTTTCGCGAAAATATTTCAATCAGTAAACAGATCCTAATAAACCCTGTATACCTAATATCTATTATTAAAATGCACAGAAATTTAAAAAAAAAACACACATTTTTTAATAATACGCATAATATATTATTAAGTTTTACGTTCTAAATAAATTACTCTAAAGTAAATCTCTTCTTATAAAGAGATCAACTCGATGACACGGAAAAGTAAAATTTACATTATGGATACTTATTTATATATTACTTGATGCAGCCTCAGGCAGTGGAGGTTTCTTATTTTCTTTGGTCTTTCCATCACGTATAATACGCGTTACTGCGTTATTCGGTAGGTACCACGTCAATGAAAAGAAAAACGTATTTTTTCGTTTTACGTTGTTGTGTTAATACGCTATTATTAAAATGTAATGAAATCGTTAAAATCGAAAAATGAGCATGGTTTCGTCGAAACTATTATTCGGAATAACGTATAGAGAGGATAAAATATAACACGAGTAAGCCGAGACTAACGATCGTGTCTTTGTGTAGGTTATAACCTACCCGGTACCGATTTCCGTACTCTGCTCAGCGACGTTGTTTTTTAGTTTTTACTCGGTCTCTGTATTTATTTACAGAATATTACGTCCGGAAATGATACAACAATAGTTTGTAAATTGTTCGTTAAACAATAATCTACCCAGAAATTAAACGGGAAAGAGAGCGAAATAGGAATGGACGGAGATCGCATAATGATACGTACAGCCTATTGGTGGCCCTATCTTTTGTCTCTGCAGATCCCAATTACTTTGTGCTGGAAACGACAGTCGACAACGATGGGCGGCATTTCGAATATTAGCCGTCGGTGGTTGATACGGACAGGAGGGGACATGAGGGGAAGGTAAAGTGGCCTGACCCCAAGGGCGTCGTTTAGCTTAAAAAAATAAAATAAAAAGTTTTTTTCGTTCTACAGGACACTTGATATTTTATTCAAAACAGTCTCCCAGGTATTGTTTTATGCGCATCGTTTTAATGAATATCGGTCTTTATACTCTTCTCTAATTTTGTTAAACAGCTATTTTTTAACGTCCTCTAACGTTTTTTTTTTTCTACGAACAAGTCGACGTATATAACTTAATAAGAAAACGCAATGTGGCGAGCCGTACTTTTTTATATTATACTTACGTTTATTTCGTGTTATTGAATTTGTCACGTACAATGTGTAGAATCAATGTTGAATTTGAATATATAATATTTGTACATCTAATGAAACGGTGAAAAGTGTAAATTCAATATCATTCCCTTTTTACCATGAAATTTCAACGCAACCGAAGTTGGGATTCTATTAAATATTATTTACTAAACCTACTAAATGTAACATAAACGTAATTAATTAACTTATTCGATGTAAATAATTCTCGTATGGGTATAATGTATAATGATAATATACCTACTATCCTATAGTGTTTAGAAATACTATATTTGAATGAAATTCGTTGTTTTGAAGGTTGATCCGTTTGATTTTAGAATAACGTTTAATTTAATTAAATTGAATGATGCAAATGTAACCATTAAAATTTAACTACTTACTTGCTTTTATTTCTATAATATTCAGTTCTCTGGAATCTGTTCGCTAAAAGTATTTGAAGTAAATATTAGACTAAAACATTATTAATAAATCGTATATCAACACTGTCCCTTATTTTTATTTTTCATAATATGATCATAAGATTTTAGGTCATGAAAATAACGTTCAGTTTTCCGCTTCAAACTGTGTATAATATATATATATATATATTATGGGAATTGCGCCGAAATATCTTATTAAATTTTACGAAGCGCCATAATAAACAAATGAAAAAAAAAATCATCACCGAGTAAATCATCCTTGTCATCCATAACCTGTCCGTAACGTTCATTAAATCTAAGGGATCGTATATACATTTTCAACGGCAAAAATATATCGGCACATTAAGGCATATTTATTAGGGGTAACATTTTCCACCGCAACCATTTATAAATCGTTGAAATGTTCGGCGGAATCGACGGCTGCTCCTTTATCCGCTAAGTGTATATTTTTCGGACTTCGCTCTGTCTGGATTATGTTTGGTTAAATTAAGAAAATTAATTGGGCCTCCTCAAAGACCGTAAAGTTTTTAAACCCACCGCCGGAATACTGATTGTTAAATCTTTTTAATCCGTCGAAATTATACGAGATAGCCACGGGACTCGGAAAAAGAGAGAGAGAGAGTGAGAGAGGAAAAATGTAATTAATTTCGTAAAGAATGCGCTTTTCAAGAGCATTTCATAAATCTCGCAACAGACATATACGCACATTAACGAATAGGTATTTAGATTTTTAACTCGCTCGAGTGTGAGCTGAGTGTTATTCGTGCGGCACTCAAATGAAAACAAAAAACGCCCGTTGAACATATACGCAATGCGTTTTGCAAATGCAACCCGAGAATGCGTTATAGTTCTCGTTTGATTTTACGACTTTGTGACGGTTTTTCGAAGAAAAAAAAACCCATCCCCGTTCAGACCGCGTGACAACTAAAAAGAGGGTGCTTTTGTAATGAATATTCTTAAATTTAATTTCCTCGTGGAAAACCACGGAACTCGCGATAAACACGACTTCCTCCACGATTGACGACTGAACGCCCCGGTACGATATTTTTAACTCTTCACGGGACGTGACAAACATAATTATCAATAAATGTCTAATAATTCTTAGTTAAAATGTAGACATTACATTTTTAAATTGTCAATAAAATCCTCTCGATAGTGAAATAAAAATATTCATACACGTAGTGTGTTTCGAATTTCGTTCGATGAAAATAAATTATAGGTATATCAAGAAATAGTCTCTTGAAATAAGTGTGAAAGTAGTGCTATAGAGAGTCGAATTATAAGTATCTATACCTATTTAAGTTTTATTTCGACGCTGTGCAAGAGTAAACATCCAATTCACGATACATTCTTTTATACGTATTTTTTATCAATACATCTCTGGCGTATACATAAGTCGCGTGCAATTAAAAAGTTTATAGCAAAATTATGCATTAAATTCTTCACATGTTTGTATCTTTCTATGGTATCTGTAGGTAATGTAGGTAATCTAAAACGCATTATAATATTTCTAATAGAGTGCGAATTTTGATATGTTGCGATAAAAACAATTTTATGATATGTACACATAATTATATTATTATTACATAATTTAATTTAAAGATTGTCTATCTTGACCTAAGTTTACAATTAATTTTTATAGTGTATATTGCGAATTATATACATAATTGTTGGGATACAAATAAATACCATTACTTATACGTCGTACGATAAAGTAAATATTTAAGATATGAACAACTAGAAGAGATAATTTGACAGTTTAGTTACATTAAACTAATTTTCGAACAAATACTAAACAATTTTATCGATACTATACGTATAAAGTCTTAAATTGCTAATTGCGTATAAAAATATAAAAATTTATAAAACTTATCTATTTATACTCATTTCAGACCCCACGTGACACAAAATGTTTATTGTTTGACGTAACATATAAATTTGGACACAATTAAAATTTATATTTTTATTAAAGCCTTTATTAGGTAGGTATATTGTATAAATACGCGTAATATATAATAATATTATATATTTTTTTAATAAAATACAAATCTTCACATAAAATATTTCTAGTTTTTATTATTTACGATCTATTTTTATATTAAACCTATAAAGTATAAAGAAAATATTATATTGTTTCGGGTAAATATAATATATATATATATATATACACCTATAAAATTTTGCTATTCTCAACTTCAAACTTCCTACCGTCGTTTTGCACTATAAGCTGCTTTTATGTTATCAATTTCTACCATTTTTATATAGTATTATATATTTTTCTCGGATTTAATTTTTGTATGAGAATATAGACAAAAATATATTTTTTCACTATAGTATATTGCAAACAGATGTCGAGAACAAACACACCTATAGACTAAGCAATATAAATGAAAATTCATATTTATTTTCAAATGAAAACAAAACTTTTATTTTTTTCGCCTTCATTCCTACAGGACTACGCAGCCGAAACTTAAAATGAAATTAAAAATAATATAGGTACAATATTTAATTTTAAACGCCACGACGACGTTGTTTAAATATTGTTTATATTATACGTCGTCGAAGAACGAGGGTCAACGCGTTAAATGTTTATTATTTCATTTTTTTCATCTTTTTTTTTTTTATATAATATTTAGTTTGTAAAAGTTTTAACGAAAAATACACAAATTAAATCGTAAATTAGGTACATATATATTATAAAGTTTTTACGGATGGGACCTTTTCGCGTGGTGAAACGTCACGCTTATCGTGCTTATATAATATAATTTTTATGGAAAAAAAAAATATAATAATATTTTAATAACCCACGAGAATGTATATATAATTTCGTTATAATATTTTTAACATAATACGTTTTCTGCCAACGCTCTCACTCATTCCTCATCCAAATGTGTCTCTCGGCTCGACGTGTCACTCCCCCCCCCCCACCACCACCAACAGCAGCAATTACACGAAACTTTTTACGACATAAAAATATTGTATTAAAGTGCGTTTATAGTACGTACAATATACATTATAATGTAATATTATGTGTTATTATAATAATAATAATATGTACCTTAGCTGTATAATATGCATGTACACGTTGTTAACGCGTAAAAACGCAATAATATTATAAATAACGACCGCGTTACGGCGATTTACGACTGGATTTTACCGAATTTTCGAATATTTCCTGCACTCTTCCCTTCGCAGGCCACGTTTTTATACAGAGCGATTCTCTCGTCTCGGTCTCACTATGCACACTATAATTGTAGTCATACACCGTTTTTGGTCAATAATTCTTTTATCAAATAGTATTATTAAAATTAGCAGTTTTACATCGTATTTTGGCTGACAATAAGGCAACTTGTTGCAAGGAGTCGAATATGGATTATTCATTATCTCGCTAATTTCAATAACTTTATGTTATCGATCGACAGTGATAATGACAGAAGATAACAGAATCGCGCTGTATACCGCGATGGCAACAGATCAGCCGCGTGGATCACGGAATTCGGCCACAAAAAGCATTCCGGTGTCGGGGTAAAATACATTTTTGTTTTTTCTTAACCCTTTTTCTCTCTCTCTCTCTCATTGGTTGGTCCAAAATATTATTGCACTGTATCGGTAGTATTATATTGTATATGTATTGTATATATATATATATATATATATATATATAAAGTGTACTTTTATACATATTATAATAATATAATATACAGGATGTATCACGCAACATTTTTGGCGCTATCTTTAATTAAATAGGTTATTTAGAAAAGGAAACGTGTTCAATTTTTTGAAATTTTCAGATTTCTACAGAAATGTATTATTTGTACTCGTATATAAACTCACTATTTGGTGTAAAAACGAAACGCTTTCACATAGTAACAGTGTGCGTGTTTTATTTTCGTATATTTCGAAATGGGAACATAATATCTACCGAATTACGTGAAAAACGGTTCTCCTGTAAAATTTTAAATTTCGGACTATTTCCAAATATTTCAATTCAATTGTTTTCGCAACACTGAATTCCGATCATCCTGTATAGATATACGATATAAACATATCGTGTCGCCTCGATTCGATCGTATAATATACAAGTACAGTACACGCGTATGTGTGCGAATGTCGTTTTCGTTCCGCGACCAAATTAATGGCGGCGCCGCGCGTCACTATATACGCGCAAACGACCGTTGTCGTCGTCGCCGCGCGATCGGCCTCGGGTTGCGGAACGCATTAAAACACCGCGTGGGCCCCCCTTACTGCTGATGGCGTTTGCGTGTATATCTGCTGTGCGCGTCGTGAACGGTTATTGGAGGTCATAAATTAATAACCCCGGTCCGCCAGACCAGCGCCAGCCGATAACGTCGTTTCGATTTTTGGAGCACTCCGTATGACCGGTAACGGTTTGGCTTTTTCGACGCTCAAAAACGTATTGTTATTAGTATTTTTTGTTTATATTTTTATACATTATTATTGTTTATGTATATTATACGCAGAGATATCTTTCTCTCTCCACGCCAACGTTATCGCCCGCGACACGAAACCGCGGTGATGTCCGTGGACATAAATTCGCGTATCGGTTCTTTAAACCTTCCGCCATTATTGTTATCGTCGACGCCCGAAAACGAACTTATAAAATATAGCGCCCCTTCGTCGTCGTCGTCGGTTGCGTTATAATAATATTATATATTAAATTATATTACTTTCCAACGAAATCCTACCGTTCCGAGTAACACTCGGTCCAGACGATAAAATATAATATTGTTTTTAATAAATTTTAGATTATTTACCGCCGTGGACGACATATACGTCGATAATCGATAAATTAACTCCGTTAAAGTCGACCCGATAGTTTTTTTTCCAAACGCGAATGACAAAATGTTATCCGTTCAATTGGATATGGCGATTAAAATCAGTATTTGTGGACGCGCGGCCGATGAGAATAAATGTTCTTAAAACTTTTCCCGCCCTCTGACGTTAAAAATTTTCCTACTTAACCGACTTTGGTTCAAATCGTTTTTTATCCCTAAACTTTTACCCCGAAATCGAGGGCAATCGAGTTAATTTCCTTAATGAAATATTCTGTTTAGACTTTCAAAATAGATTACAACATAATAAAATATGCCGCGATTGTTGGCAGTGAAGAATCCACTTTAAAACGTTTAACTTTTCAGTCTTCGTATAACGCACAACGCGCGTCAACAAGTTGTTAATAAGACCGAGTTTTTTCACATTTTATTTATTAATCTAAATAGACTAGAGTTATTTTTACGGTATATTTCTTAATATATTTTACATTAATTGGTAATAATTAAATACGTATAATATAATATATTCAGACATACAAATGAAAATCACAGTTGAAGATTATTAATAGGTACTAGTGGATTTTGGTTTAAAGTGAACATTTGTAAGTTAAAAGAATCACCCTGCAAGCAGATAATGTACAAGTTGTCAGCTGGCAGAGTAATATCGGCAGCAAAACGAACGATAGTCAGACCTGGGATATAAAATTTCACGGCGACCGTCGTTTATATATTATTATTATAATGCTTTGTGTGTTTTAACAACCGGACATTATTTGCGGAAAATGGACGGCACAGCTGTGTGTCGAGGACATAAATATATGAAATGGTGTACAATAAAAAAAAATAAAACATCAATAATTTTCCAATAGCCGCGTAATTATACAGAAATGTATGACATAAAATATTTTTTGTTTGTCGGCCGTTCGTTTCGTGCAACTATGCAGTCGTAGCATGTGTAAAATACATCAGTACAAACGTATATTTCACTAGCTCTCTAACAATTAATTCATCAATTTTTATTTTTTTCAAATGCGAATAATAATATTATTGTAAATTTGTGCGGCTATTTTTAGAATGTGATGTGCAAAGTCTGTTTCGTTTAATAGTATTTGACGGGTGGCTTTGTTTTAGAAATTAAATCTATTATATTATTATGGAAGTTTTACTAAGCTTAAGTACATAAACAAATAAAAGTAACTGGGTTTCCAGAGTGAATAGGAACTAAAAATTCATATTAGTTTGTAAACTTTGCGCGTATTCGAAAAATAGTTGCACAAATTTACACTAATTACGCATTAAAGTTTGTCGGAAAATGCTGTCCGTCATATTATTATCTTTGCGACCAGAAATTCAGATCACCCTGTAGACTGTAGTCTGTGTATACGTGTATAATAAGTAATAATGGAAGGGAGGACGGGTGACTAGTATTTTTATGAGTCTCGCGCGACCGATTAAAAATGTTTCATTTGCACGGTATGCAATCGCATAAAGAACGAATTTCCGTAAATAAAACGATGTCGGTCCCGTCGTCGTTGACGTAAATTGAGTCACAAAAGTACGTGTAATATTCGTTATATCGTGACCGGTAAGTATACCAAGCAGGGGTGTATTTTATACAAAGCCATAGCGAGCAAAAAATTTTAGGGGGGTTTTGATTATTAATTTTGATTAAAAGAAATAAAACATAAAACACCAAACAAAAAGAGTTTGATATAAATTGTAATTTTGATATGTTTAATTTTTAAAAATACTTTCAGGGGGTTTGACCCTGCAACCCCCCCCCCCCCCCATTCTAACCAGATACGGCCTTGATTATATAAAATATTGAATTTCACGAACTAAATATGAATATAATATCCAAACAAACTAAAATGATTAACTTTAGTAATGCCAAGAAAACGTAATAATATATTTTGTTAAATTCGCGACCAGTAAATTTTATAATAATTTAAAAATACAAAACGTGTTTTATTTAAATAAATATTGATAATAAATCGCATATAATGGGAATAAATCGGGTGAATATTTTTTGTTTTTTCCGTCGAAAAAAGATTTGTGTAGACGTTTATATAATATTATATATAGACATAATCGTAAGCACCTGGAGAGTGTTATGATAATATAGCTGGTGCGAATGGTCAAGAGGTAGAATATTGAGATCTATTAAGGTGAAGGACTAAGGGTGGCCGATCTCATTTAGACAGAAGAGAACTAGCTTTTATATATAATAATTGAGTTAGAATGTATTGTCCCTAGACAACATTCTAGGGACGCTATATCCAGTGGGACATGATAATAAAAGTATTGAAAAACAAAATATCATGGTTTACAAATCTAACCTCGAAAATTATATTTCGTCGGAAATGATTATATAAACCGAATTTGCCAGTCTCGTTCATTTTACTGGATATAAACGGATTTGATTTAGACGATCTCGAGATAGGACTTACGAGTTTTTGCACACTCCCGGGGAATTCACGGTGAGCTGGTGGATTAACCACGCGCGCGGTTAGCGGCGGTCACGATAACTTGACGCGACTTCGCGAAACTTTGTGTGTGTGTCCATGGCGACGATACAAGTCGTATGTGCGTAAGTAATAAGCAACACGACGACGGCGTACTCACGTGTCACGTGCGTCGTCAACGGTGGTAACGGGGAAAGGGACGGAACGGGACCGAGTGTGCGTATAATAGTAATAACGATAACGATAATGATAATGATAATAAGACGGAGAATCGTTCGTATCGCTCCGGGGCTCACGCGTGACAATGAAGAACGCGCCGCGCGCAAAGGTTAAAGTCATCCACGGCGGAGACGTACTTTAAAAACTTTTCCCCGCCGGCGGGTGCGTGCGATCCGTATCAAAAACGACGGCGGCTGCGGTCGGATAATCTGTCCGAAACGGATACCGCGGTTAATGCGCGAGCGAGTGTGTTCAGGGGAACACATTCTCACTTCCCTCTCGAGCGGTATATGAGGCAACTATTTCCTGTTTCTTCCGCGGCGTATAGATTATAATAATAATAATAATAATAATAATATAAAGCATGTGTATACAGGGTGATCACAATACTGATACAACAATTTGTAATCCTATACGCAATGACCACTTATTATTTGTAATACGAACGTGTGCTCATTCTGTATGCACACAGTATAATATTTGCCAGTCGGCGGGGCCTTTTGTGCATTTCCGGTATTTTTGGAAAATTGCCTAAACTCGTGTATTATATATTATAATGTTTTAGAATAATATGACCGCGCGGTAAACCCGAAGACTTGGCTCGTTATGTATTACCTACCAATATAATAGTATAATATTTTAACGTACCTATAAGGCGAGCTTTATGTTTATACAAAATATATGCGCAAGGAAGTGTTAAATACGATAAGAAAAACGTAGATAGTTTAATAAATCCGCAATAAACATTTAAATAGCTGATAGACTATATATATTTGAGGTATGGCATGCCTTTGATAGCTTGAAACTAATAATTATCATATTGATAATAATGATTTTTAATTTTTAAATATATGCATATGCATAGCACGATTATTAAAAATATTATTGAGGGGAAGATAAATGGTAAAAGAAGAAAAAGATCGACCGATAGACATAAATCTGGGGAATATATAAAGATGTTTTTATCTCTAATAAGTTATTAAGAAATTAAAAGTTAGCAGAGAAAGCAGAAAAGAGAAGAACTGTTGCAGCGAAAAGGTGAAGCTATCTGATTAAAATTAAAGGAAATTAAAGGAACCGTGGATTTAATTATCTAAAAACTATCACAAAATTATCTAAACAATGTATTTTTATCGCAATAATGCCCTTAAAAAGTGACACAGTTTTTCCAACTTTATTCATTCATAAATAATGATATTCTATTTATTTTAAAAGAAATCTTTTGGGGATGTATAATTTATTCATAGCATATCAAAATATGAATTTAATGATTACTTAAGGTAATATTTTTGAAATACCTACATAATTTGGCACAAAAATCGTATTTTATAATGATGAAATATGCAAAAATATAAAAATTCTCTTAAATATTTATTTATTTCAAATTAGATTAATAATTCATATTAAACTTTTTCAAATTCATTCATATTCTACGCTTTTGCTTTTCGAACTGTTGCAGGCTGTTTGGATTTACATGAGGGAGTCATAATATTATTATAATTAAAATTTTTTCAGAAATTTAATTATGTGAAAAGAATAATTTATTCCTTCTCATGAAGGTTAGGCATAACAATTTTACATTAAATTTAGAGGATGCGGGGAGGTGGTTCAGCCATTTACTAATTGCTACATTACAAAAAATGTCCTTTTCTCTATACATGTATTATCTGTAATTAATATTATAAATAAATAAACCGAATTTATATCAATATAATTAGAGTGATTGGAATGTGAGTATTTCAAAAGTTATTTAAAAACGCAGTTTATCTAAGAAAATGTTATTGTATAATTTAATAGACATTTTTTCGTATAAAGCTATAAAAATTTAAGAATAAAATTCATTTGAAGTTTGTTGCTGGAATTTTATAAACACTCTTCAACATTAATCGGATGCAATCTCGAAGAATTCGCCCATTATTTATACGAGTCCTTTCGAATTAATTATTTTCTCGTAATAATAAACGTACAATGTTTATATATAATAATAATAAAAATACTATAACATAATATGGGCGATGATTGTGATTATTGAAACAGGTGTAAATCTATACGCAAGTATATTAAATTTATTCGCCGACAAAGTCATTAAAACCGTTAAATTCTTGTGTAGGTTAAGTGTGACACGCGGGATTTTTCATTTATAATTTTTCATGATAACACGCGTATCAAGGGTAACGTGTTACCAGATCCTCTATATTATTATATAGATAATAGATTATGAAGAAATGCATTTGAATACGAACAGTATATTAAAGTTAAATATATATCGCAATAACATCAATCATATTGTACGCAAAATAAAACGTAAACATTATGTGTTTTACATATATTTTATTTTATAATTTATTGCTTATCGCGCATCAATTATCTATATATAACCGATTTATTGTCCTAACCTAACCTCTGAATCGACTCGACGGTGTAACTGTGTATAGGTATAATAATATCGCATATATTCGTATATTTATAATATATGAGCGTTTTAATCCCCCGAGTCCTGTGCTATATATATTATTAGTATACTGACGATGTCGGTTTCATCGATTATTTCTTGGTTTAGACAAGATCGCGGACCCCCAACTATTCGCCGTTCTCGTAATCCTAAATTAATCGAAGTCGGTCACCGAGAGGAAACGACTGCTATCCGTTGGAAAACATATATAATATAATATTAATATATTATTTCGCCATTGAATATTATTCCGTACGTGCGCACCCATAGGCAGAAACTGAGACAAATTTTCAGGCGGGCTACAAGTTCAATACTTAAATATTAAATCCATAACAAAACTTTTACATGCTCATATTATACATACATCTTAAACATCAACATTTTGTTGAACTAATAAACTTCAACTAATTCTGTTATATTATTATATGATATGTTAATATTTTAATATAAAAATCTTATATTATATATTATGCATCACAAGAGCATAATAATCATTGTACATTGCCTTATGTTTATGAAATAAAAATTATATTTGTTGTAAAAGTGAATTGTATCAGGCCTTACACTAAAGTTCTGTACAACACAAATTGTGGAGCTCTAAAATAAAATGTGCAGTTCTAAAACGCAAATTGTGCAATACCTACAGCAGTAGTCTTATAATAAAAAGTAAAAATCATGATTTAACGCGGATAGTGGGTATTTGGTTCTGTGGTTTTGTGAGACGTGAGTTTACGTTACGTGTAATTCCATAATATTATAAATTGTTTTCGAGTTTTCGTAAATATATGGTGAAAATGTATAGCTAATCTGGACCTGGTATTTAATGCAAACTGCAAAAATTAATTGAACAGCTATATTTATTTTGAAATAAATTGTGTTAAATTTGAAAAGAGTGTATGAAATATGATTAGTTGGGAAGCTTAACATTTAGTCTTACAAAAACTCAAATATGAGCTTACTTCAGGTACTTCTGCAGTTATAAAATTTTCTTAGCACAAGCCCTGAATTCTATATATTTTATGTATTATATAATTCTTGTTATAAGTTTCTACTTTTGTGTTATCTTCTCTACAAAAATTTGGGGGCTAAGGTTAGGTTGGGTTAGGTTATTCATAATGATTGAGCTTTTTCGGGTTATTATGCCATGCTTGCTCCTGAGTCCAGACTTCAAACGTCAGAAATTATAAAAATTGATTCTTTAAATGTTGATGTATTTTCTAATTTTTTTATCATTGCATTCAAATCTTAATTATAATAACCACTAATTTCACCGAGTACCGAAGGGACGAATCGACCTTTCCGTTTTCTTTTTATTATTAATTATTGTATTAATACATACATATTTCATATAACTATGTATGTTCAATAAAGTATTATATGTTGAAGTCAATGAAATATGAAATATGGGTAGGGTGGTTGGGTGGGTTGGTGTTTATAGAAATGAACCACCTTATTTAACCAAACTCGGCGCCATTGCCTATACGTAAATAATATACGATTATTGTGTTGTAACAGTACGAAAACTATATTGTTTTTTTTAATCTCTTGCAAATATCAGATGATTATTATTATAATATTTCTTACACCGTATACGCGTAAATATTGTAATACAATATAATAAATATTCAACGAAAAATAATAATACATCATCCCCATGCGTATTATATGCACTCTGTACTATACATATACATATATATATATATATATTGTATTTATTTATTTATTTTTATGTTATACGCGCGCGGAAACGTACGAAAGTCATCCATTATTCGGCTGTCTGTCTGCCTATATTAGAAAACGTCTGCTCGCGGACCCCGCACCCACGAGAAAGCGCAATTTATTTCACGAATATGCTTCAACGGCTAATTTTTCATTTCGACGTTATTTCTCTTTGTATCCCTCCGGCCGCCGTCACTCACCCGCGGCAATCCCTTCTAGCGCAACGTCCCGACAACCCTTCTTCGACGAGGGTTACCAAATAAAAAAATAAAAAAATAGAAACCCGAGAACGTAAAAAAAGGATCGGCGCGCTCGCGTCCGAATATTATTGGAAACGCGCGCAACAGCCGGCGAATACTAAAACACGCAATCGTCGCAGTCGATTACCGTCTTCGCGTAACACCACCGTCGCCCTGTATATAAATGGCGAATTTTACCGTCCGCGTGAACGTTTAAATCTATTAAACGGTCGGTCGGTCTATTCGGTCTATTCGGTCACCGCCGCCGGTAGCTTTTGATACGGCGCCAGGAACCCGACATGGTGGGGTCAAGTCGTGGGAGAATTTATCGTTGCCCGGAGGTCGAGACGCGCGCGATTATACGCGGACGCGGCGCGAGAATGGTTTTTTGAACGGCGCGGTTTAACGAGCCCAGGGGAAAGATTTCGACGGCCGCGGGAGGGGAAAAAAATCCCTTAACCGTCTCCGGTATATATATATAAAGGTCAATAAATACGACGAGACCGAGTATAAGACGTCGTTATTGTCGCCGTAAATGGCAAGACGCGGCGCGCCGACGGTGTTGGTTTTCGAAGCGTCGTTTGATCGAGGAAAAAAAAATTATTATTATTATTATACGTGATACCCGAAAACGTGCGACTGTATACCGTACTGCATGGTATTATTATTTGCTCTGGACGCTTATAGTATATAATGCTCGAAACGCGGTTATCAAAAATACTCATTTCTTTTACGGTTAAATAATAATAATAATAATAATAATATATTTCGTATATAGAACGACTTAAGTCCGCGCACGCGACTTACCGCGGTTTAACGATGAAACCATAATATAATATATATTTTATAAGCGAGTATACGACGTCGTTAATTCTCATTATTACCATTACCGTTATTATTATTATTATCACGCGGTTTTTATCTATAAGATAGTTTTGTTTTATTAAAAATAACTCCATTCTCAAACGTCTTTTGGCGGGCCGATATTATTATTAATAACATAATAAGGTATCTGAAATTTAATAATTACGCGGCGCGGGTTTAATGATATTATACAATAGGTGTTGAAATAATGTTTACAAAAAAAATAATCATCTAATTTCGTGTTCTTTATACCTATTATATATACAATGTAAATCTCTATAATTTATATAAATTACTAATCGTGTAACCGTTACATGTACTATATATAATTATTATTATATTTAAATTATCGAGATTGCGTTTGTTTAACGATCGTTACAGGTTACTCTGCGTATGCTAATCATTTTTATTATAAAATGCATTGACACGCGGCCCAATATAATTTTATCGAATTTCGACAGTTGAAAAAATTATAACTGCGATGGCATTACGATATACTTTTTAAACTTTTTACGATATAGTTTTTAAAATTACTTCACACACACACTACGATATATTATTGATTATCCGTAATCAGATTTATTCGTATTATAGCGTAATACTTACTACTTATAAACTGAAATTTCGTTGGAAAAATATGACTTTTATGTCAAACAAAAAAAAAAAACACATCGTATTTACTATAGTGGTGTTCTGTCAAAACAAGAGTATACGTAAGTATACAGCTCATTAAAAATTTAAAGTACTAAGAAAACCACAAGAAACAAAACTTTGACGAAATAGGTTCGTCTCTATCCGTGTAAGGTATTCGTATAAGGAGCTGTAGTATTTTATAGTGTGTTTACCGTTTTGTAATAAATAAGCAAAGTTTTATTTAGTTTATTTAAAATTGGCAAGCCAACATTATAATAATAATTATATTATATTTGATCGTCGTATCGTATAATATATAGTATCTAATGATAATACGGAAATGAGCAGACGAACATTCGTGTTTGGCTTACCTATACGTATTATTATTATGATTAAAAATGTATAAATGGCCGTCCGTCACCTATTATGATTAATTATATACGGAGTGATCACATATTATAAAAACGGAGCAAATATGTTATTATCGTATTGTTCTTTTTTTTTTAACACAATATTATAATCGCCCTGTTTATATGATGCACATTACAATAATAAGTATCTTCGTTGTATATATATAAGAGAAAAACGTACTAATTACCTAAAAATAAAATATAAAAACGAAAAAAATAGTTTTGTCCTATAGGCGTTATTAAAATTACATTATAATAATATTATTTTTGTTCCCCTTCCAGTAATGTTTATTATTAATATTATTATTATTACAATATTATAATAATGGACACTGTGAGTCGGTGGCAATACGTATAAATATTATAATACTGTCGGTCGGAAGTGACAGGCTGGGGGTGAATTCCGTGACTTGTCTCGGACGGTTCGACGGCGCAGGGTAGAAAATATATAGTATATCGTATTGCGTGACAAATACGGTTCAGTCGGCAGCGGAAGTTGAGCATTTCCATGGTGCGAACACGCCCCGTGCGACTTGTTTCCCTTATACATATATACAGGGTGTTCGGTGTGTTTCGTTTAAAATTTGGTTTTAAAATACGGCAATAATTGCGTAAGGTTTTAATGCTAATTCATTATCTATCCATAACGATTTTTGTAACACAAATTTATGATCATTCTGTATACATTAACGCGGATCTGTGACAAGCAGGTACCATAGCTGCTATTATATTATAATATTCACATAGGCGCACATTGGGTGTGATTATAGGAAAGGCTAAAATTATAATTTGTATTGTTTTTTTACATACATATATAGGTACTCAAAGAGTACTAGAGTATAAGTTTATATCAATAATATTTTTTTAATAGAGTCTTTAGTGACAAATTAATAGTTTAGGAGTCTAAGCCTCTGTTAGCCCCTCAACTACTACCAATACTGGGATTGGTTATCTAGAACTTGAGGGTGTTAATCACCCCTAATAACCCCCTGTGTGCTCCAAGGAATATTCATGGTCACAAATTAGTTCTCTCAAAAATTTTTGGTATTAATTCACTAAAATTGTTGATTTACCTTTTTCTTCGATATAGGTACCTAATTTTAAAGCTATGATTATTTCATGGTAACTATTAAACAATTTGTGAAAAAATAGTCCGATTTGTATTTTAAAAATATATTATCTATATGATAACCGCAATATAATGTTTAAAAAATATTTTATTAACCAATTTATTATGAATAACTTACTTTATAGAAAATGGCATTATAGTTGATAATGAAAATATATTAATATTATATACGCATGCATTGAAGGTGTTAAAGGTATAGAAAATTCTTAGTTTAAATATAATGAAGTATTAAATACAATTTATTAGTTTTATTTTTAGTAAACATCATTAATTAATATAATATGGTAACTGGCCTAAAAAACGAAAAAAAAAATTCGAAAATATATAATTGAAAACTCTATTATATATATATAATGTATAATATTATTCGTTATCATTAGTAAAATATTAGTTGAAATTAATCTGATTAATCTGCATGATTATATTTCTTGATATTTTGAAAGCAAATTGTTTACAGATTTATGGTAATTGTATCTAAATAACATCGTGAAAATTGTTCTTTTCCTCTATTACTTAAAAAACTTAATATCACTTAATATCGTTTACTTTATGAATGGCTACAGAATAGAAAGATAAATAGTGTAGAATATTATAATGTCGGAGTCAAATAACAAAAAATAGTATAAATAAAATAACCATATTATATAAATTATTGTTATATCTCGAGGATTTTATAATTTTATATTGATATTATATTTGAAACATAATACATATATATACATACTAGCTCGTGGTATAAGGTATATAACAACGATTTACCGGTTGGTACCGCGGAAAAGAATAACAATACGTATAATACTTATATATAATATGCATATTATATTAACTGTCAAACGGATTTGTCAAAGGGCCGAGGGGAAAAAAATAATACTACTCGATATTCATAAAGTATGTGTTATTATCGTCGTCCTCGTATCTTCGGCAGACTGTAAACACTTCGTGGTCGTTATTTACGATTGTATATACCAAAGTTATTATTGTTATAGTGCAAGTCTTTTTATATTATTGTTATTGTTATTATTTTTTTTTTTTTTTATAGTCGACCGACACGATGAACTTTATCTTTCGTCGTCGGCTATACATTCGATTTCCAATAGCGAATCCATTTTGTTTAACGTTTCTCTGAGATAACGACGGGCGGAGGAGAAAATGCGGCTTACCGCGGTTACAACTATATACCGCGATATTATAGGTATACAACAGCTATACACGTAGTAGCTATATAATAATATAATATAAACGTGAACGCGGTACAGTAACTCGATTCCGAAATTACAAATTATTACGAATGACAGCTCTACGTGAACGTGCAACTACTGCAGCTTGATTAAAACATACCAAATTCTGACTTTTAAATCGTCCATTTAGAATAAACTAAAATAAATAGGATGTGATGAGCTATATGTTCAAAACCTTTAATAATGATTTTCCAACAGAATGTCTGACTTTGTGTACACGAAAAGTACAATAATGATATCCATGTTTATCTATACTGTATGCTCACGTACGAATTCTGTTAATTTTTTTTTAGCCGATTTACATATTTTTTATACGTTTGTATAAGTCGCACTTTGTACGACAAATTCAATTTAGGAAAGTACAAAAACTAAAATCATATTATCGCGCGTTATAAGATGCGCCCGGTGCCGACGTGTACCTATTATGTTTTTATTCTGTATAACTAGAGAAAAAGTGCTCGGCAATTGTATTCGTGAAAACTTTTTCCACGCTCGTGAAATTCAATACGGATCGGGAATACTTCGAAAATTTTATTAAAACGCGTAAGTCGTAGCAGGCGAGAGAAAATTGAACAACTTCAGTTTTGAATATTAACCTATATTTGCTTTACGTATACAAAATACACCATTTCGTGACGTGCTCTTATTCTGGGTGAAGTCTTATAACTTATAAGATTCGAAAGGCCAATGTAATGTCACGGGTATTTATTTTAAGATAGGAATATAATATAGAATTATAAAAGATTTATTTCGGAATTAGTTTTCTGTCAACGTTGCAATATCATTATTGTGTTCGATCCACGATCTGAATGCCAATTAATATACAATATTTATACAGGCTCATATTTATTTAATAATTGTAATGTCAGTAAAAATAAAGATTTTCAAATGCAGTATTAAATTATTAAATAATGATGAAAGTCTTTAATTCCTAAAAATCGACATTTAGATTAAATTAAAAAGTGAACAAAATATCAAAATTATTATACAAATAAACTCTTTAAAATATGGCTATGTTACATTTTCATATAACTTAAAAATAAATAGTTATTTTTCAATATTTTTATTTTTGAGTTCTTTCTTAAAAAATATAATATAGGTAATATTATAGACTATTGCTTAATAATATTAAAATAATCAGAATACAAATTATTATTTTTCATAGAGATATTGAATGTTACATTGTTTCATTTTGGATACAATAAACAAAAAATGTCTTCCATAAATTATTTACAAAAATATATGTTTTTTTTAGACTGCCGAGTTATTTATATTTTATAAGTAATCGTTTTTATTTCTTATTGTGTTGATAAAAAAATAATCAGATTGATGAAATATTAAAAACGGAATTCGACTAGACCAATGTGTAGCGACCCTTTAATGGAAACCAATAACGACGAATGCCAATAATATAGATCGATTTTATATTACATTAAATATATCTGAGCATTTTGTTTATGACCGTATTTGCAGCTTGGCGTTCGTATTAAATTGGGTGTGAAAAATAAGCCTGGTGGATATTTCACTTCGTAAAACAATTCGATGACAGTTTAAAACAGTTTTAGAAAATTTAAATTTCATCTACCCCACTAGTAATTCGATGACTTGTAATAAAAATATTATCTACGTGGTGTAATAATGACCGGTGTTATTTATTCAATAAAGGCTTAATAATGTAAAAATATAAATAATATTAATGTATCATACATATTGCTATTTTTCCAAAAAGTTATCGTTACTGCCAATATAATCTTTAAAGAAATCAGCCAGATTAATAAGAAACTAATATTATTATGCTGCGTCGTTTGTAAATTTTCCGTCAATTTTTGGATTCTGAACGAAGCGAGGACTTTTTTACGATGATGTTTGCTTTTTTATGTATAGGTATGCAAAAAAATTTTCGGATAGAAATAATGGTTCCATTACAGCAAATAAGGGTATGCTTTCGAATTTCTCAATAGTTTTCTAGTGGTGCGATGGGAACTGTTACGAAAAAACGACGGAAAACCTGAAAAAATCCCGAAAACTATGTTTTCAAATATTAATAATCTATCTTTCCACCACTAATATCTCCGAGGACAGTAGATACAAAGTAGAAACTTCCAGAATCAGGGACATCTCTTTTTTAGCTTTACAATTATTGTTTGCGAATTTTTCCGGTTAAGGTCATCGCGTGATACAATGCATTCGATTAAGGTAAAACACTCGAGACACATGGCTGATTTTATTTTATCCCCTATTGCCATTACGCGTGTTATTCGTATATAATTGACGTAATCCGGCTTATTCCTCCGCTCGGAATTAAAAGCAATTTTATCTTTTACTTTTTTCATACACACGTTGTGAGTTTTTCCTGTATGTTTTTGATTCTATAAAACGGAAAGAGGTTGATTTATTTTTAATTTTCTTGTTCTAGGTCAAAGTGATCCTGAGAGTAGCCAAAGGCGCAGACGAACAACCGTCGGCGACTGGCGAACCGCCGGGTAATTTCATGTCGGTGGATAAGAAGCACAGGCAACTGACGTTAATTGATCCAAACGCACCGCCGGCCAACGATGGAAGTCGACGCGTGGGCGTCGCCGCTCCCAAAATGTTTGCGTTCGACGCGCTGTTCACGCAAGAAGACTCGCAGGTAATACAATGATTATTATATTAGATCTTAATTAACGGTATGCCTGTTTTCATAAAACATATTATACTACTGTTGATAAAAAATGAAAATAACCATAAAAAAAATTAAAAAATAGCGGTGTTTTTTGTATGAGAGAGTGAAAGAATGTGCTTTTCTTTAGTGTTTAGGAGAAACTCATTTTAAATTATAACTTCAAATTTGGACGTACCTACGGGAAAATCAGAATAAAGTATAACTAAAGGACAAATTTATTGTATATTTATTATTTTTAATTTAAATTGTTCAATTTTTGTTTAATTTCATCTTTAATGTTGTAATTCAATTTGATCATTCTTCTTTACCTTACATTATAAATGAAAATTAATTATTTTAAAATGAAAATATTGGTTAAAAAAGGATCTATGAAAAAGGGAAACAAGTGAAATCATTTATTATTTTTATTTTTGGGAAACTAGATCTGAAATAAGTTCGTTCTTTGAATAAGGAACATGTATTCTTATTTAAGAAAATGAACAGAAAACGAAACGAGATTTCTATAAAAAGGAACTTTATACGTACTGCGTTTTCTACAGCTTTTGCTATCTCAATCCTACGGCACGAAGTGCTTTTTACGGTTATGTTCAAATAATATTTGATAACCTATAATATTACTATTATAATATTATAATGAATAATTAAAAAACCCTGGTAATAATCGATAATATATTTATTTTTTCATACTTATTTTTTATGACCAACTTCATATTATAGACTAATAATTTATGTAATATTTATGACCGTTTGATTAGCACTGATGTACGTCCTATCAGTCAATTATGTGTTATTATATGTATGTCACACGTGGTTATTATAATATCTTGACACATACACGCGGCACGTGTATAAAACTATAAAGAGAGCCGATCAGTATTAATTATCGTAATTCTCATAGGTTTTTTTCTTTAATATAAAATTATTGCGTTCGCTCTGTATACGGTATAAACTATGAATAATTATACTATTACACCGTTATGTTATAATAATACATAGATGTGTACATCCACGCACCAAAATTATCCCGAGGGTGAAAAGCGAAATGGATTTGTTTGATACCGTGTTTATTAAAACATACCGTTACGCAGCGAATGTATTAAAAAAAAAAAACGAAAAATGTACGGTGGTTTTTCAGAGAGCGCGCGATATTCGTGTATATTTTGTCTTTATGACATGTTTATTATCGCTCTTATCATTGTTACAATGGTAACATCGCCACATTGAGTAAATATCCACAATATCCACGAAGTTATATTTAATTTCTTCGGATATTTATATATATCATTTTCTAGAAATGTTTTCATCGATCGATAAAAAAGTACATCATTTAAATATTATATGATAGTATACCTATAATATTTTGCACAGATATTTCATATACAATTTTTTAAAAATATCCTTTCGCCATATTGTAAAGTCATTTCAACGGGTATAGGTATACCTAATAATAATAATAATAATATTATTATTACTAGGTATTATATAATACCCATTTAGATTTACAGATTGCATTGTCAGCAAATTTAGCGAAATAAAGCGGAAAGTAAAAAATAAATTACGTATGGAAATATAGATATCGGATTGGTAACGTATAAAAAAAAATAAAATAAAATAAAATAAAAATCTAATAAAAAAATAAGACGTTTAACCGATTCGTCGTCGTCGGAAGCTATTATAGCTGTTTACGCAATGCGGCGGTAAGGTCCATTTCAACGGATGCTGCAGGTACATCTATAAAATATACGTCGCTGCGTTTAACTGCATTCGGTTTACGCACTGGGCGAGTAGGGGTGGTCGCGTGGCAGGGGTTTCCCGCAAAGGGGTTAGCCGTCGCGGTACGGGGAGGGGCGGGGTGTCGGGAGACGGTATAATTCGTGCAACAGACATAAATCTCCGTGTGCTCGCGAATCTATCTCGGTCGACACACCGTGTGTGAAAAGAGTATAATATGTACGTATAAGCTGTATTTATGGTGTATACATCTATATACAGAGAGATCAGAATAATGCGTTACAAATATAATTGCGTTCTCAATGTTATCTCGGTTATTTTAGTGTCACGATATTCTAATCGCCCTGTATATTATATATATATATAGTGTGTTCACGCGGGGGAAGTAAAACGGGACTTAAACGGGACGAGATTTCCCTGACGGGTTTACTGTTCTAATAAAAAGCCGGTTAACGGATATCCGTTTCTCCGGCTGTAACGACTGGTGAGGGGGCTGTTATCGGCACGTATCTCGACCGCGCGGATGTGTAGTGCTTACGTGGCGATATAATGATAATTATTTTGGTAAAAAAATAAATAAAAAGAATCTCGGTCGTTTTTTATTCTTACAAAACGGTCGCACGATAATCGGCTAAAAAATATTGCATCCCTTTACTGACGCGACTATATAGAAATGATGATAATATTTATATATATTATATAAAACGTATACAGTATATCGTGTATAGCACGCGTCCTAAAAATAGTTAGCACTCTGCACATAATACGACGTGTAGAAATTAGCCGACCGCCGAGACCGGGCGGTCCATATACCGGACGAGGTCCTATATATATATATATATAATATACCAGTGCAGAACCATGGTATAATTTATCAAAGTTGACGCGAGAGTGTCCCCAGTGGTTTAGTTAATCTTGTGGTACGGGTTTTCTTTTTTTCTTTCTCCTCTCATATATATAATACACTGTCCTTACATAAATATACGACCACCGCCGCCGCTGTACGATCTATACAATCACTGTCTATATTTACTATTTCATGTTTTATATATGTTATTAAATTATATATATATATATATAAGTCCGCCACCGACGTTTGTCGTTTTTATTTTTCTGACAAATATGATATATTTTATAATACACATATTTTGCTCTTATAATACGCTCGTTTCGTTTTGTTTATTTTGACCACGGGATGTGAATTTTTCGTTTAGAATTTAATCAATTGTTCGCTAAATTTATAATCATTTTTTTTTTTTGCTATTTCTAAACATTTCGTTACTGTTATTAAAAATAATAAATTGAAATGTTCGTTGTCTGAAAAAATATATATTCTCAAGACGATTTATTTTTTCAAATATTATATGTTATATGTATATTATAAAATTGAAACAAATTTCCTTAAGTTTTCCCACATTTATTATTTAATTGACATTACGATATAATGTGAATGAAGATTTAAAAAAATATATTTCACGTTTGACAGGTAGACGTGTGCAGTGCTACGTTAATGGATGTCATACATGCTGTCATTCATGGAACGGATGGATCAGTATTTTGCTTTGGCCACCAAAATCTAGGTAAATATCCAAAATATATTTTAATTTAACATTAAAAAATCGTTTTGACATAAACCGTGATATTTGAATGTCAGTTTGTCATCATGAAATCAATGTTAAACGGTTAAACAAACGACCATAAAATCACAAAATTATTAAATTATTCGGCACGTGTATTGTGTATGAAATATACTGTATTAATTGATGAGTGAAATATTTATACAAAAGATAAAATAATAGCTGTAACGGTTCACTCTTTTCACCAAAAGAGTGAATATTGTTTTTGTTTTAATAACACGTGGTACTATTATAAAAATATGAATATAGCCTTTGAATTTAAACGGAAGTAATGCATAATATTACATATTATTATTAATAATGTGGCGAAGGGAAAATGAAAGTTTAATCTAGCTAAAAAACAATTTTCCCTTTATAATGTGTTATCAACCACAAATTGAAATACCGACCATTTCAGTATATGTGTAATAATTTCAATTACTCCGCATAATTGTTATCATAGGAAGGATAATCAAATTATTCAGACGATTGGTTTCACGATATTTTTTTTTTTTACAACTAATTTTTTTAAACTATGTATATTTTGTAATTATAAATATTATATTATGCACGTATCATCGTATACTTTATTATTTAAATTTATTCGACAAACTAATTATTTAATATTATAACACTTTCAATAAATTTCTGTTTTATAGTAAGTATATATTTTTCTTTTCAAATAATATTAAATAGTTTTCTATCATTATCGATTATTTTCACGTCCCCTATAGCTTAGGAATGAAATATCAAAAAAATTAATCACGTTTTATAAATTCATATATTATTTTTAATAAATGAAATCGGTACCTCAAACAAAAGAATTCAGTTTACGTACAAGTTTGCGTGTTTAATTATGAGTTCACATAATACATTACTTATTATTACATATATTTATTTTAAATTGTGTTTTTTGTAACCCATGTCATGCAAATTACTTTTTTATTTCATCAAAATGTGATCATTAAATTTCTGGATGACACTTGAAACAGATTTAATTAAGTTAAAAAAAAGTTCGATAAACGGTTTTATGACGATGGTCGAACCTATTGAGGGTCCAAATTCTTGCACTGTAACAGTATAGTGGTTTAAAAACACTGATTTATTTAAAACAGTGATTGTCAACGGATATGAGATATCACCAAATCGAATATTTTATTATACTGCAGGATGTCCCAGATCTATTTATTAATTGTAATATCTCTACGAAAATTGAATCTTTTTAAATGCAGTTTTTTAAAATTTATTATTCAAATAATATAATTAGGGCTATTATTTTTTTAGTTTTTAATAACTAGAAAAAATAAATAAATAACTTTTTGTTTTTTAAGTTATGTGCAATTTGATGATTACCATCTTAAAGTGTATATATTTATAAATATTTTAATATGTCGATCTCATAATTTAATCTATAATATTGATTTTTAGTAATTATTTTAATTTATTAGAAAAATATAATATTTCTTATATAATTTTTTGTAATTATTTATTATAAGTACTTTAATATGTAAAATTAACATAATAAATATTCAATATTATGATAATTGTTAAGTAAATGATGCCTACATAAATAGTTTTAATAACTAAAATTATTAATATTATAATAGTCTTAATTATAAACTATAATTATATTATTATTAGTATTACTCCCGTGGTTGTAGCTCGGTAGATCGATAATAATTTTTCGAGAAATATTGATAACTGATAATAATAATAATAGGTATTAATAAAAATTTTACATTCCACAATATAATATATTAAATAGTTGGGTACAAAAAATGACGTTAGAAATATGACTTTTCCAATAAATAAGAAAAATTCCTAAAAATCGACATCAATTAGAAAGTTAATCATCGAAATATTTATAAATATATACTTTTTAAAATGGATATCTTCAAATTTCATATAACTTAAAAAATGAAAAGTAATTTTTTTAATGACTAAATAATAATTTTATAAATTCAAAAAATTAAATTTTTCCTGGATATATTGCAATTAGGAAAAAGGTCTGGAACACTCTGTATATCATTTTATAAATTAGGTTTTAATACAAATTTATAACTCGTATTATGATGACAAAATGAGTAGAAAATGCAACTAGAAAATGTCGTGTACATATATTAAAATGTTTTCTATAATTATAATTTAAAATGAAAATAATTTGAGTGACGTATATAAGATACATTATATGATTTATGAAACACGAAACCTTTTATTGTTACGCGTATTATTTGACTTTTATGAAAAATGACGTGACATTTAAATTTCGACCATCGTGTGCATGTTTTGTTGCAGCGGACAAAGATTTTCCACAAAAACCAAAAACCGCGCGGCGCGCATAATATTATAGTACAATATCGTTTGATTATTATTATTATCGACGTACCTACGTGCTTTGTATATATTGTAATAACTAATAATAATTATTATTTACGCGAACCTATATTATTATAATAATAATATTATGTATATCTGAAATTATACTTTGGAAACAACATTGTGTAATACAGAGTGAATATTAGAAATTTTTACATTGACATAATGAAAAATATCAAATCTCCACGATACGCCCTGTATACATCATTCCACGACGAAGTGTAATATCATTATTATTATTATTATTGTATATATCACAATAATA
The DNA here is from genome assembly GCA_013282895.1 of Eriosoma lanigerum. Taxonomy (NCBI): domain Eukaryota; kingdom Metazoa; phylum Arthropoda; class Insecta; order Hemiptera; family Aphididae; genus Eriosoma; species Eriosoma lanigerum. Next base: position 36,231,587 of record CM023360.1, read on the forward strand.
ATATCGTATTATTATAAGCCGAAATAAGCGTGTATATAGTAGCGCCTCCGAGTTTGCATCGTGTCTCGTTTAAAATTCAACGGGCGGCGCGATGAAACAAGACGACGCCGCGGGAATACGACACGAGTATTAATATACATTATAATAATAATAATAATAATAATAATAATAATATATTCGTCGCGATATCCGAAAACCGTCTCAGACGTCCGTGTGCGATTTCGTCGGTCTCGTCAAAGTTCGCTGATTGTTATACACACCGTCGTTGCTCAAACTTTCATTACCACCTATACGGTTAACTCATAAACCACCTTGTCCCCACCCCGGACCAAATACGAGCATCATCGTTTTATACATTCAAAACTTGTGTCTGTATAATAAACTCTCTGCGTGTATTATTATAATATATTATAAACCATAACTATATACAGTGTGTTCAAATACTGTGGAGGTATTTTCGGTAAAAACGATATAAAAACGGTAATACAGTTATCATTAACCGCATGAGGTACAGGTTCACTTGACAATATTTAAGTTAAAAAGGAAAACTTTTTTTTTATAAAACTAAGTCCAAGAAATCGAATGTAAAAATGAAATATTCGATATAAAAACAGAGCGAAGCGTTCAATGTGTGTAGGGGGAGGTTTCAGTTCGTATAAAATGAAATTAATAGTAAGAGATAGTGACTTTTAGAAAAGATAGATGGCTAATATACAGTTTGGAAAAACAAATCATACAGGACTAAAATTAAAAAAATATCTATTCATTAATGATCCGGAAAATGATGCGTTCCTTACTTTTGTAACACCCTGTTTACAAAATACGACCCGTCGACATAATATAGACTAGATTATTATTTATATATCCACCTAACCATGTGTATTCCACATTATTTCACGTGTGTGTGTGTGTGTGTGTGTGTGTGTGTGTGTGTGTGTGTGTGTG